>JAAAYG020018299.1:25720-47472 GCA_009936455.2 Tomocerus minor
ACATGCAACCACTGCTGACATTGCAGAGCCCAGAAACACAGTCTAAGAGTAGAGATAATGAAAGAGCAATCCGAGGCTAAGTAGCAATAACAAAGGAATGACTGCATCCGCAATTCATTCCTTTCCTAGTCTATTCTTAAGACTTGATGTTTTTCTCATTTGGAAGTGAAACGGAGGGCAGCAGACACAATGCAAAGCAATGATCCTGAATGTTGTCTCTCTAACCCCGTACTATTTATCTAATGCAATGCAACGGGCGGGGGTGAAATGCTAATTATATGCAGTGCAGCGTAAAGCCGTCGTTAGTGTAGACACGTGGATGGCTTACGATGCTTTTATTGCATTTCCTCCGTCTCTCAACAGAAATTTAATCAAAATATTAACGAAGCCGTTCCTTCTTGCAAACACCAAAAGTAGAATTACGGGTGGTGTATTTTGGCTCGTATACAACCCATGCATTGTCAGTTACTCCAAAATATATTCACATGGACATGAAGAAGTCGAAAAAATCCAATATTTCTGTGGAAATAGTCTACCAAAAATGTAATTTTTCTAAAGGAATGGCAACTGTCAACAAATATTTGCATGAATAGTGAATTGACTGAAAGTTTTACTGTGTGCCATGAAGAGCAAGAGAGAGTTTGTTGGCTAAACAGTTTATTAAGGCTGAAGTTGCAGGGGTGTGTATGGAATTGAAGTTAAATGAAAGTGCATATCTTGAAGATGTCGAAGTCGGACGGACTAAGTAACAATAATAATTATCGATCTCTGAGCAAAGGAAGTTAATGCAGGGAGGGAGGAGAATTGGAGCCATAATTTTCTCTTGGAAATCCATTTAATCCTTGCAACACTTGTATGCCTCTCTCTGTGTGTACATTTGGTAGGAGAAGAGAAGAAGATGCCGGGATGAACAACGAGTGTCTGTGTAGTAAGGAATGGCGGAGAAACAAAGTTGCCTTCACTCCTGTTCACATCCAATCCAGCTAGTCGTCTCATCTCCTTTTGTCCTCTTTCACTTTAAGCGAAGATTACGTCGGACACTTTCCACGTTTCCTGCCACTAACTCACTTAGTTATTGTCAGCTGAAGGCAAGGCTCGGCTGATAGCCACGCACATTTTGCAACCCAGTCAGATTCAATTGCACTCCACTCCGTCCCAACACAGCCATGTATACCATTACGTCATGTGGCGGAACTCTCCTGCACACCAGACCTTCGAGACAAGAGACAGAGAAACAGAGAGAATTGCGAAAGTGAAGTCATTGGACTTTCTGAGCTGAAATCCCGTTTTTATGCTAACTGAGTGCGTGAGGGCCCAGTGGGCGCGGTCTAGAGCTTTGCCAAGGTAACTACTAAGTTACGGAGAGGTAAATGTAGCCAGTCGGATTTAGATGCTTTATGTTGTTCTGAAATTGTGTGGCTAAGCCCTACGCACTTCTCTCTTTCTCTCATAGCCGTGCTTAGATGTTGCAATTTATGAAAAGTTAAAACATCTCTCTCTTCCCCTTTAAACTCTGCACACAGAAAGTTAAATCTACTAATGCACGTCGATCTCAGTGTAGCTCTACGAGTTGGAGTCAAGTCGTCAGAACTACCTACCCTGCTCCTGTCTGCAGTCCTCAGAAAAAGAGTGCTCTCAAACAGCCAGCTCTTCTCTGTCTACGACCAGAGTTGCTACAGGCATTTCTGTGTTCGTGCGGGGGAGTAAAAGTCCTGTAAAATATGCAGACATTCATATTCATAAATACAAGTTAAAATAAGATTAGGAAAGTTAATCCTAAATTGAATGCAGCCATGTAGTTTCATGTAAACCTGCCTCTTCTCTCTCTCTCACACACACAGAAAGAGATGTATATACCTGTGTGAGTTGTGCGAATGGAGAGTCCTTAATCTTGCAATGCAGCACACAGCATGGGATGGAATTTCGTAAAAGTTGATTTGAATTCGGCGTTAAACAGATGTAGATAGCCATGTAACCTTTCCTAAAAGCTCACTTTAAGAAATTTCGTGCCAAATAAAAATCACAACTCCGCCTGAATTATGTTCTTCGACGCTGAGCTCCTTTTCTGAGTTTTCTCTGCCTCTCTCTCTCTCTCGCGTTCGCATTCCTGAGTCGCACTCCTCACCTCTCTCCGCACAAACGACCTGCGAGCGCTCCCTCCTTAATCCACACATTTATATGGCCAGCATTTACACACTAATAATACAGATACTAAAATTGCTCTTGTTATGTCTTTCAGGATCATAAATATCTAAGGCTACGCCTGTGCACTAATGTCAGCAGCACCGTTGAAAGCTCAACTAGTATTTATTCATTAGCCATCCATTGACGAAGCATGTATAATTTTACGATGCCGGTAAAACAGCTCTCATCCTTAATGCCGTTAACAACGCTCTGACTAGTAGTGGTAGCTAAAAATAAAACTAATAATGATTTATTTTCTGCCTCCTGCATACGCTCATAGCGTACCTAAGTATCTCTATGTATCACACAGCTACACGCTTCAAGTGCCAACGAACAGCATGGAAAGGTAATCCTTCGGTTTATGAGGAAATAGTTGATGTGATACACCAGCCTTGAAATTGGAGAGTGGACGCAAGGCAATCGCTGGCAGCATTCAGGTCTAGCGTCAAAGAAACCAGCCAAACTGCCTGGTGATTAATTAAAAAGATGTTTTGACCAGCGACCGAAATACGTGGAATTTAAATTGCAATTACAAACAGCATAATATAGTGAGAGCTATGACTTACGCAGAGTCGTGTACATACATAGGATATGTATGAGGGGCGTGACGGGCAGGGCGAATGAATTTTACTAGATTAAAGCAACTACACAGAACTTTTTCATGTTTCTCCTTCCACTGTCAAAACCAACTCACATTTCAGTTTGCGGCTTTTTCTTTCCGTGATAATATCCACTAACGTTTATGTTGGCACTCACTCGGGTTACATTGGTGAGTGAGGCCCCCGCTAGAATTTGTCATACATTTCCTTCCCCCGTCATGTCATAACTGAATTTGAGGCACATGGACGAATTCGTCCTAGCCAAATTGCAATTTAACGTAAATAATTGCCTGGGTGAAATTATACGGTGTCTATCTTTGTCCTACTTTTCTGTGTGGAGAGAGGAGAGGGAAAGAGAGAAAGTTGGGAATTGGAAAGTTGGCCGCAATTGAGCGTCTGTTTTCACAGCTTCCTCTGAACATCTTCTGCGGCTGCTTTTTAACTTGGTTATGTCATGCCTATAATATGGCACATTTTTACGAGGAGTCTATAGGGCTGGAGTGTCTTTGAGAGAAGATGTATGAACTTACCTAGACACCACTGCTAATTTTTAGAATGAAAAATTAAGGGGAGGAGAAAGTGTGTGCAGGAGTGCCAATCCAAGGCTTCCGTTCAATAATTATCCAGATATTTCCTTCATCTCTCGTAAGTAGTAATAGGATTTGAAGAGAGCCTTTTTCTCCTCCAATTTGGAAGAGTCCCAAACGAAGTAAATGGCTATTTTGTTTGGTTGGGTGGGTTGGAGGAGTCTGGGCCGAGTCTTCATGAGTACTTTATTATGTGGCCGGGTTTGGTCGTAAATGTTTGAAATATAGTAGGAGGCTAAACACGTAGATAGAATTCAGAAGGGAGGCCAGGACATTAATTACAGGGATATTAAGCAAGGAGCGTGGCAAAAGCGCCAGTGACAGGCGGTAAAACTTGTGGTTGTACCATATGCTAACTCAAGACTAATGCTCCGAAGAATTTCCATTGCAAAACCCGCCACCATTTCATTAGCTTACTTTAGCCAGGCGCTATTACGCCGCCAATACAGCCAGTCCGCGAGCCTCGCCCACGTCACTCCTCCATCCATACAGCCACATTGTGAATATTTAAGGAGCCTGCTCCTAGATGCGACTAAAAATTGTTTAATTTCCGTCCACCACACACAAACTTACATGCATACACACACACTTACACACAAGTACGTTGCTCCCCTGTCGGATAAATAAGCAGTGCAGTCAGTGCAGTGTGGAGGAGAGACGCGTGCGAGGAAGGACTGAGCTGGGCTCTCTCTCTCCGAATGTGTCTTAAGGCAATAATCTTAAAACAACAACTAGCTTTCCCTCTTCCTTAGACACACAGTTCCACTGGAAATACAGGGCAGGCGATAAACGTCTCTCCAGCAACAAAGGAGTAGTTGCTATAGCACTAAATGTGCCAGCGTGCCATTGAATCCAGTTTGTGGTTCCCACCCACACCTACATGTTGTCATGTATGAGTAGAAAGGTTTATTTGGATTGGAGCCATGCCTGACTAGAGCCTGGCTGAAACTGAGCTGGCCAAGTAAGTGCGACTGGAAAGTGCATCTTCATCCATGCGTCTGTATAGAGCGCTTATTAGAAAGTGCCATCTTCTTCTTGTATCCCTCTATCTTGCGTGCCTTGTTTCATGTCTCGTTTTCTATCTGTCTATCTGACATGACATGACAGAGGAGGCGATGCAAGGGAACTCTCCCGCACCATGTCGATATATTATTTCTCGAAACTGAGTAAGTAACCCAAGGCGAGCGGGGATGAGATGATACAGTTTTTGTTTTCTCTCTTTCTCGCCGAGTGTTCAACTCCAAGATATGTTTATCCCTACAAAGATATTTCAAGATATTTATTTTCTTTACACGAGTTGCAGACAGCTGCCCATTTGTTCCTTCTCTCTGGCAATTCTATGGATGTCTTGTTTTGTCCTTTGCTCACCATGACGTGCCACATAAGCTCATATCTATTCACTGACTCCACTTACGTCTCTGTATTAATCTGCACCTCGGAAAAACTTGCTCCACAGCCCCACTCCCGCCCAACTGCGACGAACAGCCACTGCCTCCATCCTTTCTTTTCAGTGACACACACGACACGATCATGAACCCACACTCCCTCCCCCTCAGACCATCTTCCTCAGCCACTCACTCTCGATTACTGTGACTCTGACGGAGAGTGATACACAAAGCAATCAATACGCAATTCCGACCTGCAAACCAAAGTCTATCTCTCCACGACACAGGGACCTCTACTCCCACCTCCACTACGGCACATATTTCTCTATCCCATTAATAATATTGGATCGGCACTTGCCGTTTCCCTCCCTTCTCCTTCACACACCTACATCGACACAATTGACTTCACGGCATCTGGCAACAGGGCTCGTATTCCTAGCCACAACGGGCACACCATTGTCAACCCACCCATTTGTTGCGTCCTAAAAACAATTACTATTTCTACATACTCTCTCACTCACGCACTAAATACACATCAAATTAAGGAGAATTTTTGACGAGGTTGCTCTCCATTTATCGCTGTACAAAAATTGAGCACTAAAGTACTTTTTCAGTCATAAGAATAAACACCAGGCAGGCATGACGACAACATCTTGGAATAGACTGTTTGGTCTATCTATATTTCATAGTTGGCCAAAATAAAGTTAGGACATACTTTCAAATTGCGGAGTACATGCTTTAGTAGCCATTCGTTTGCATTTTGTTCAGGTTTGGGGGTATATGGACATGTCTGTAAGAGAGTCACTAGTTGATATACTTCAGAGTGGGCATATGAGCCAAAAGAGAGAGAGAGAGAGGGAGGGAGAGCGAGGAGGAGGAGGGCGAGGAGAGTTGTGGCAAGAAGGAAGGGCACTTGAGAGAGGTGCGGGGTAGGGAGAGCTAGGCCCGGCGAGCGGGGCCTAGATCCATGCCTGACATGGCATGATAAGTCGCCGACTAATTTCATCGGGACGAGAGCAGAGCAATCTACTCCGCACTCGACCACTTAACGTGCGCCTCTACAGCCACCAAATTCCTGGAGTGATGCTAAGATTTCCCGTAACAAACTTCCTTCACCACAGTTGTCGGCAGCCATTAAAGTTAGAGAACAGCTTACTTTCTCCCAACTCCTAGCCCATAACAGCAATTCTAAGTACTCAGTCATCAGAGAGAGAGAGAGAGAGAGAGAGAACTGCACTGAGAGGAGCATGCAGGGATATATCTAGGAGAAACTGAGCTTTCTCCTTCCTTTCTCCATTCCACTCAGCTCTCTCTTTTCATCTCTCTCCTCACTACAGTATCATATCGACTTTGAACCTCGGAGCTAAATGGATTTCCCGAGTTGTTCCCTTTTTTCCTCTCTGTCGGATATGATTTTTCGACTGCGGAGAGAAAATGGGCTAGTAAGTGCAGAGAGTATAGAAGAGAGAGAGAGAGGGAGAGAGGATGTTGTGCCGACTCATTCCATTGCATTCCTTTCTCCGCTCTTTCCTTGCGAAATCATTAAGAAAAACACAAAAACACTGCAAAGCCCTGGGTAGGTATTCTTTCATATTTACTGCATCCTGGTAGCAGAGTGTCTCTTAAACTATAATCATATTTCAGGTCATACAGTTATATGAAAGAATGGGAGTGTGTGTGTTTGTGTGTGTGAGGACGTTGCAATGAAGGAAGCCAGGGATACTGCATTAGGTCTTGCGTACATTAGAAAAAGCGAAGAAAAAGAAGGTGTCCCGCAGTATTTGCCTTTCCTTTCGAGTGAAGTAAGATGAGCCAGTAAATCCACTTCTCTCTCCTCCTCACAACTAAACAAAATGCCCGCTTTCTCTTCGATCTGCTGTACACAAAGAATGTGTCTCTGTGTGCGTGTCCTCCGAATGTGTACATTTCTTTTAGGGGCATATTGTCGACGAACACATTATTATGTCGGACGACTGCAGTAAGAGAGAGTCAGAGAGAGAGAGATCTACACGTAGCCCTCCTCTCTCTGCGCCAAAGCCAAAAGGAAGAGAAATCCCGTTATCTGGATAGAGGAATGCCGGGAGTATCTAATCGGACGGAAGTATATTAAGTGAGTTTGTCTTTTTTATGTGTGTAAGGACGGCTGTTGCTTTTCTACTGGCACAGCAGTAAATAAATAAATGGGAATGCTCCGTTCGGAGAATGTGCGTTTGGGCAAGAAGGGAGAGAATGTCGGAGAAATTAGTCGGCTCTCCTCCAGTCCGACTCCGAGTGCACAAGATATAATTCATGAAGAGGCATTGTGGACGTGCTTAGCAGTGGCTCCTGTGTGGCTTCATTTAATCTTCATAATAGAAATATCTGTGCTAGTGGTGGCTGGACTGTAAAAAATCTGTTTTAAACTAGGTCTGCAGAATTACACAGATAATCCTGTTCTGTTGTCTGTTGGTGCTTTATTTTGTTCCCAATTTGGCTCCCTTTCTCCTCCTATCTTATCTCGTTATCCTCCTCCAGCCTCTCTCTCTCTCTCTCCATACGTACGTATTTTATGCTCCGTTGTGATGTGATGCTCGCTTATGCCGGCTTTGTAATGTGTGTTTGTATTGTGTTATGTTTCTCTCTCGCTCCACTACTTCCGAACAGAACAAATTCGAATAGCTGGAGCGGAAATTGTTTTCATTTGTTTCAGCATGTAACTATTTGAGTTAACTTACTTTCTGCCATTCTGCCATTAGCCGTCATCTCTCCATTTCCTATCTCCTCTATCAAGCTGCTTCCCTCGCCGTCCTCACAAGACTCATGAGAGAGTTGCCCTACTTTCCGTCGAAGGAGATTGCCTTGCACACACTACACACAATACAAATACTGATAGATAGGCCGGAGCTTGCTGTCGCTCTGCCAGGTTATTACTAGTAATAACCTCTAATCCCAGGCAATGACTCTCCACTCAAATGACAAAAGTTATTGACCAAAAGTTGGCAAACTCTCTTCCCTCCAAATTTAAAATTTTTAATGGCCTTTTCCGCGAGGACTTCAAGTCCCCAAGAATTGTAAGCCTTTGTAGCGGCCCCTGCACAAATCAAGTAAGAGGACATTAATACTAATAGCCGACATTTGCATAATGCATGTGCACATCCATCCATTCATTTATGAAGTAGCTACTGCTCTCTTCCTCCTTCTTTTTCCATTTCTAAGCCACTCTGAATGACTGTAGTGCTGAATGCTGAAGTACGTATCTGTTCTTTTGTTAATAGCATGTTTGGGTTTTCTCGGAAACGCAGCTCGTGCTCCTCTGAGTAGGAGATTGTGAGTGAGTGGATGTGCTTGGGATTTTTCAACTCCCCGCCCTCCAAAAGAAAGTCATTTAGAACAGAAACAGAGTGTAAGCTCGGCGCATAATGAAAGGCTGAAAGAAACGTGAATGAGTTTATTTAATTTAGAGTGTTGGGACACAATCCGAGGGAGAGGGTGTTGAAACAATCTATCTAAATATTTATTAAAAGTTTCGCAGGCCGGTATCCGGAAGGCAGCGGCCATAGGTGATGAGGGCCCGTGGAATCGAGCGGCCTAATATGGTGTGCGGCGGAAATGAGCGACCGCCCCTTGTTGTCGCGTTTGGGCTGCTAGTATTTGTTGCTACTCTATGTACTAAGTTGCTGTGCTTTGACATAGTTACTTACTATAAGTGTATCTTATTAGGATTCATAAAAATTTCATAATTGTACAGAGAAATTGTGCATGATAATATCAATAATATTCTTGATAACAGCTCCATAAGAGCATAGAGTTAAGAACACACATAATATACTTATTAATTATAATAAGATATACTTATAGTAAGTCACATGTCAAAACACAGCAACGTAGTACATAGAGTAGCAACAAATACTAGCAGTCCAAACGCGACAACAAAAGGCTCAAACACCATATAAGGCCGCTCGATTCCACGGGCACTCGTTACCAACAGCCGCTGCTTTCCTAGAACCTCGCAGGCTCTAATCCCACTGAATCTCATCCTAAGACGAACGTGCAGTTCGTCTCACTGGCAGAGCATGGGAGTCAACCTTGCTTTGAAGCTCTGAACTTCGTGTAAGTCAAAGTATCTAATTAGTTAATTCAAATTAGACTCTTATTTATTCTCGGAAATAAATTGTTTCTTCTTACGCTTCACATTCATTCCTCTTGACAAATACTCTCGTTTATTTCATCCGCAGTTCCCGTGTACATACAAAACACATTGCCAGACACTTTTAATATATATGAACAAATGGAAAACACATTTAGCACAGCTCTGTCCTCCAAATCTCTTCTATTTGCTAAGTAATTCACACAGTCTCTATGTCTCTGCTCTGCACTTTTATGTACTGTATATTTACTCTCTTTCTCTCTCTCTTGATGTGAAAGTAAATAGAAATTTATTCGGGAGAGAAAGAAAGAGGACGGGCTCTTCCAACTCACAGTTACAAAGGCAGATAAACGAAAGTGAAAATGTCCCATCATTCATTTTTAATCGGGCTGGACAGTGCCCACAGCGAGTTTAGAGTCACTCGGGCCCCATCCAATTGATTTCCTCACATGTAACTGAATTTCTCACCAATAACATCCTCTCTGTATTATTTTTGTCCTCCTTTCCATTATTTACAACCTCATTTTCGCTTGAATGAAAGTCCAAACTATTATTTCCATCCACATGAATACAAATCTATTCAAAATGGATTCATTCGTGTCAATATTAGCACAAATGCTTCTCGCTCGCTCTCATTCCGATGAGATGACAGTCCTAGTGCCCTGGTCATAGCCTTTGAATAAACATCAAATGATGTATCTGCAAGCGCTATGCATCTTCTTCATCATCACTAATGCTTTCTCTCTTGCTATTGAGATTTAGTGAGGCAGGCGGATTTGGCCTCTGCCGCTCCTAATATTCCTGAAAGCCATCCTAGTCAACAGTTTCATCCATTCTTTCATATCTTCATGATAAATTCATCACGATCCATTCTCCTCTGCGTAAACAATCGCTAAATAGCATTTCAGATTTACACAGCCCAGCCATAGATCTCTCCCTTTCACTATCCAAAAACAAAAGGAGCACATGACACTTTCCCAAAGGGAACCATCACTAATCCCAATTTTCCTCCACAAAACATCAGTGAGGTTACCTCTGCCTATTTTACCTCAATTAGTATTTTCTGGGCCACATGAATATTCTGCAAGACTCAAGTGCGCAATCGTCATTTCTCTCTCTCTTCCTTTGTAGCTTTACTCATTTAGTAGTGTACACCACTGAAGTAGCCGCAAATTGCTTCCTACTCAAAGGGCGTCAGAGAAAACGGGCATTTGATTCAATCTCCCAGCACTCTAAGTGCAGGTAGACAGGAATATCTAAGACAAGAGACATGAGGATTCATTCGAGTACCTACCCAGCGACTTCCCCAGTCAGCGATGAAAGTAGTAAATAAAAAATGTAGTGCTGGACGCTGTTTGGTGTGAGCCCAATGTCAAGAAGAAGGGCAGAAAGTGTAAAATCCCTAGCGAAGAATTGAGTGGGAGACAAGGAGGTGAGATAGGAGAATGTAAATGACGGGCAAGGAAAAGTTTCTTTCTCCGTGCCAAAGCAATGGTTGTAGTTCCGACAGTTTGGGAATGTGAATGGCTGAGCTGTGGAGCGCTGGAGTGCATGATGCAGATGAGATGTGCACGTGTGAGTGGGGAAGGTGAGGTGAGAGATGTGTCTTTGCCCGAATGCTCGCAGGAGGCTGTGTTGGCGGAGATGCACGTGTGGAACTCCTATCGCCCTGCTCTCTGCCTCCCGAACAACTCATTGAGTGCATGGCAGAGTGTGGAGGTTGAGGTGCCTTCGTGGAGCCTTTGGCCAGAGGATTTCTTCATTTTCCTCTTCTCTTGTCTCCAGTTATCTGTGTCGAGTGGAGTGAAGTGAGGGAAGTCAGCTGAATTCAATTCAATCCCATTCACTTCCCTTTTCACGTTGCCTCTCCAGAATGAACACTTGGTTGCCTACGCGCTATTACCCGCTTACATGCTATTACCCGCTTACATGGACAGACAGGCCAACATATCTGTACGTAGACATTGCATGTATCTGCCTGCACTGGAGATGGTTGGCGGCAGCATGGATTCCGCGGAGCCTATACGCACTCTGCATAGCTCCGGCACATCTCACAGCAAAAGTAATTGAATATATCTGGAGAGTGCATGGGAAAGTGGATTTCCAAAGTTTCCCACTGTGACTGATCCGACAGTCTCGGTTTAATGCCCGGGACCGCTTAGTGTGAGCTCTGCAGGTTCCATTTCCAAGGACCATGTACAGGGTGTCTCATTCCACACCATTGACTTCCGCCAATAAAATTCCACCGTACTAATTTCCAAAGAGCACCAGAGGAAATAGCAGTGCACACAAAACTTGTCAACAACACCGAAGAAAGTGAAATAAGCATCATCGGCGGCAAGAAACCCGGTTGATGTTGTGAATGCAGAGGGTTAATGAGCCCATAACCTCCAAATCTAGATTATTTGCAGTTGGCGGGGAGGCCGCCGACACTCGCTATCCTCACACTCTCCACTCCTTCTGTTAATTCACACAGGTCAGCATTCGTTTTTTCCGCAAGACTCTACCTGGATATACGTACTCGGAGGGAATACGCAATTTGGCTAACGATGTGGTGATAGCTGAACGGTGATGTACAACGCCTTTGTTTTACTCTCGCCGCTCAGTCCACTCATTGCATTGGTATCAGACAAATGCCACTCTCGTCTGCTCTCCATGTTGCTCTGTCCATGAGGGCTTGCGGCGCAAAGGGATCAGGATCAAATTCACATCACATCATAACTGCACACAACAAACATAGAGAAGGTGAGGGAATTCCATGGCCCTACAGTCGGAGGGAGTGTGCTGTGGCGTCCATGTCCGTCCAGACGCAGTATGACTACAACTCCATCGCAATCCTAGTCTGTGTAGTTAGTGTCATTTATATTCCTCGTGCCGGCCAGCTAATTTTAGTAATAGAAATACTTACCTCTAACAATAATAATAATGGCATTGTACAAGTAGTAATATAATAATAATGACAATGATCTACTTTCTTCATGCACAGTAACTGAAGGAACGCTAAGCCCCGAACACACTCATACATCCTCCTGCTAGCTAGGTAGAGGATTCTGAGAGACGGAAGAGAGAGCAGTGTGTGCAATTTATATCCCAGACGTCAGATGTGGAAATCATTTCTCATTGAGCAGAGTGAAGTCTGCCTGAGTCTAGCTCTCCACCTCTCACTAAAAGCAAAGGACCTTCTTTCTCCGTTCCGTCAATTTCCAGTTGAGAGAAGAGCGAGAGAGGGAAAAGAGTTTCATCATCTCTTTAACACGAAGCCCATTTGATAGAAAGCCTTCTATCCATTCCTTTCTATTTATAGCGAGGACTGTGGCAAAGAGTATTGTTATTCACCCATACATCCATCCAATGCACACGTAACGGAGCGAACGGCAAGAGATCCAACACATCCCACCTTCACTCCCTACCACTCCTTTCGGCCTTGCACAACAACCAGGTCCGTTGACTGCAGTCACCTCGCATCACAAGACACACTCCTCTAGCCCCAATGGCAAAAAGACATAAGCCCGCACACACTCTTATATCATATCACGATGCATACACATAGCATAGCCATTGCACACACAGTCCCTGCATCCTTTTCACCCAAGAAAGGGCGATAGGAACATGACATTATAACGAGAGGACGCGGAGTGTGGGATTCAGTAGAAGGCAGGTACTTAATTTTTGTGTTCATGTATATAAGTAGCTTGGCAGGAGATGATGACAGAGTGTAAGGAATATGTACCTTCATATACTTATATCCTCCCTCCTTCTCCTTTCCCCTCCGCGTTCCGACTAAATTTCTCCGTGCACATTCAACCGGAAAACTTTCTCTGCTCGCTCACTCACTTCACTTTCCTTCAGCTGCATAGATGATAAGCTCTATTTGAACGGAGGCTGTGAAGGAATGGACCAACTATGGCCTCATCCTCCTACGCAGGTATGTGTGCTGGTGCTGCAGATAGAACAGCTATCCACGCAGTGCAGTGTCTGTCGATACGGTGTGCGTGTGTGTGAGTATGTGTGTGTAGGGCTGCTAGAGGATTGTAGACAGAGCCACTTCGACAGAATAGAAACTTGAGACTTTATGCAAAGTGAGATTCTTTGAAAGACGCCGTTGCGAATTAAGGGATTTTTAGCTAGATGATCCTTTAACTCTTGTTGGAGTTAGAAGAGGGGCTGGAAGCCAAGTGCCGATTACTGTTCAAGAGAGCAGAGAGCGACGAAACAACCATCGCATCCAATCCTATCTATCCATCTCTATGCAGATAAGACATCCATCGGAAATGTATTCCACAGATTTGCAATGATAATTCTTTGGCTCAACTTTTTTCAGAGCGCATTCAGCTTCCTAAGTGAAGAGAGAGTGAAAATTTTCCCATCTCCTTCCCGCACAGACACACAAAAAGGAAGAGCAAGTGCCTATTTGTGTATTTCATTATTTTTCCTGTGATGTTCTGAACGAAGAAATCATTTGAGCTCTCTTCTGCTCTAGATCTTGCATTGCTCTTAAATGATGAGTTATCTTAAACTTCTCTCGTTCTTGCTGGCATATTTATCAAGAGGCTCTGCATTAACATTGCACTGTGCGATTACCTGGTTGAAAATCCCATTACAGACGCCTAAGACAACTTCGAAACTCTTGAAAGGAATGGAGAGTGAGGGCAAGTCTTGGCAAGGGGAAGGGAAATGTCTCTTTGGACGACAGTAGGATTGCTATGAACGCTCGAAGAGGCTGCGACGCGGTTATCCGCAGAAAGAGACAGAGATTATAGGCGAGGGCGAGGACAATGTCAGTGCATAGGCACTGGGAAATAAATACAGAGGCCTCGACTCCCTCTGGGCGGAATAGAATTGGAGAGATAAGGGCGAGATGCCGCTAACTCAATGGGGCATGCATATTCTCCACTGGCATATTGCGAAGGGTCGGCGGGGAGAGGACGCAGTTCTGTCGAGGGCATTGCGTCTCATGCACACCGATAGATCATTGTGCCCAAGTAATGTGGCTGCAAATAGCACTCGCAGGAAAAGATTTGGTGGAAGACGAGCGTCTGGAATAACTAAAGCTAGGCAATAGCGTAAGATGCTGGGATATGTGACGACATTGCCTTCACTTTCTTCATAGCCCACCATACCATGACTGGGATGTCATCCGGACAAAGAACGGCCCTACGCAATAATCTTCTTCTCATCCCCCATTTAGGAGGACTGCACGCTTCAATCTATCAGCCCGCATAGCACAGCCATGCATAGGCCTCCATTGCTTCCTGTAGAATAATAAAAATATAAATCTACAGTGTCCTAATCGCCAGCACTGTATCCTCTGCACGGAATAAACATGTGCCCTTAGGGCGTATAGCGAGTACTTGGAACGGTCCTGTGACCAGGATGCGTAGACATCGGCAGTTTAAAACTTGCGGCTACTCACTAGCCAAATGATTTTACAGAGAAACTCCCCCTCCCCAAAACGCTCTCGTTTCCCTTTTCCTCCGCCAGGGAGACACTTGCTGCCTCTACCTACCTCTTCACTTCCGCTCGCAGGAAACTGGAGCCGAGTCTTCGTTTCATCTACCCGTGTGTGTAGGTGTATGTGTAGTTAGGTAGAGGCACTTGGCACAACGATCGTACAAATGCTTTGACTTGGACAAGGAGGTAGGTAGGAATCGACTGTGTGCTTTCCGTGTAAAATGCCACCAGAATATTTGCAAAGACTAAATGAAACCACAAAATAACACTCGCATCTGCAGTGGAAAGCTTCAGCTTGAGAACTCGCTCCAGTTGTTAGATAGTGCATGACTAGTGCCATTATAGCTCGGTATTATCGCTCCAAGTACACAGAGAGTACACATATACAGGATTTAGAAAATAGAATGATATGAAGTTATTTTGGTACTGGGCAGAGTTCAGTGTAAAGTAGCCTGCACTCAGCTGCTCCACTTTCAAAACTGCCTTCGGAGTTCTGATGAGATCTAAACAGCCTTTATAGCAGCAGTTGGTCACCGAGTCAACTGCGAACACGACTATTAGTAAAAGTAAGGACAGCAGCTAAAGCCGTGTGGCCTAGCCACTCCTGCCCCCACCCAATAATCCAATGCTCCACTCCACTCGGTCGGCCCTTCAACCCACAGCTCCAAGAATAAATGCAACCTGTAGTGTATACAGTCACTTAACCTCAGCACATCTCCCCTTCCACCCCCACAAGGAAAGTGACTGGGCGATTCGCTTAAGTATATACATGAATAAGTAGTTAGTCCATCTCTTGCTTTCGTTTGCAGCTTTCTCTTGTGTCCAGGTAGTCACCTGACCGTTGGAATGCTGTAACTCATGTTATAGTTGTGAGCATGTCCTCTAAACAATAACTGAGATGTACATAATTCAACGCAATCAAATCTGATGAAATGTCACGGAGGTAATGCGAAAGAGCTGGTTGTGTTGTGGCTGCCCTATCGTACCTTACTTATTCCCATGCACACACCCATAGTGACACAGGTTTCCCAAACCCTATCAACACTATCAACACGCAACACCAACTTTTTGAGCAGCTCGAACCAATAATGTCCACCCCTTTTGAATGGCATGCAATGCAGTGACAAAAGACAAAAAGTTATTTTGCCCAGATACGCATAAGTCACTCCAATCTCCGTCCTTACATTTAATTGCAGGATGCTTAAAAAATCATGTTTTTTAATCTAATGTATGTCATCTGTCCAAATCTTGCCTCGCTATTCGGCCCTGCACACCCTCTAAGCCTACACCACACAGAGCATTGTAAAATTCTTCATTGTGGGCGACAGGAATTTAAGACTTGCCTCCGCTCCAATGACTTTCTCTTGCTGAAACGACTATTTCCCGTTTTGGAGCCTTACACACCTTCAATAATGATATGGATCAGGGATTACAGAGTACGAGAAAGCTATCAGGCATCAACGTAGTTCTTAAAGGAAAGTTCTACGTAATCCTAAGTCAATGAAATTTGACACGACAAACAACGTTACGGGAGGACGTTATACAATCGGGTCAAATCTCAAGAACACGTTCTAGCACTCATTACTTACCTAATAAAAAACGGAAGGTTTCACATCAGAGCATTATGTAGCATGGCAGTGGCGCAGCCATATGTGGCTATGCAACAGCTGTGCTGCATTAGCTAGAACCCACTTCGTTGCTCAGTGTAGGCACTGGCACATCCCATAGGTCAGTTCACAAGTATCGACTAATATTTTCCTCTTTCGTCGACACATTCAATTTTTCTGCTCTGGCCAACACTACAACTTCTTAGCCACTGTGCACAAGGAATTTAAAAGGAATGTGCAATATTTCCTCAGTCTACTAGTCTACCGTCTCTTTTGAGTCAGGATTTGTTTCATGAGCCTGGCAAGACATGACTACCACTTCAAAAAGCTCTAAATTGACAATGCCAGAATTCCAATTTGCGTGATTCAGAAACAGATTAGTTGTGGTGTACATATTTTGTGTCAAGAAAAGCCCTTGCCTTCCGTTTCTTAGCGGTTGGCTTCTATTTGAAACTCCGATACCATTTAGCATAGCTTTTATCTGGATGCTGGAAAAAGATATTGCCGATACGCATTCCCTTAGGGAACGTCCATAAAAGACGTCTGCAGTTTAGGGGGGAGGGTGTCCATAAAATCATACGATTTACGATGGGAGGGGGGGGGGGTGAGGGGGTAAAAGGAAATACGACGTCGATTAAAGTTGTTGCTCTAAGTTCATAAATAGTGAACAGTAACCGCACGTCACCTTTCACAGTTGAGTCAAAGTATATAAATTGTTGTACGTCCACTTTAAAGCTATTGAAACCCATTGCACAGATATTTCACAAACTTCTCTTGCGCACAATACACATTGCATATTAACCTTTCTTGTTGATCGATGAAAAAGTGTATCAACCTTTCCAAAATCTCTTTAAAAAAGAAAACAGGTACAATAATAACTCGATAACAATAATAAAGCATTTGATTTAAAAATATAAACAATTACTCTAAATTGTAAAACCAACAAAAGCGTTCGTCTATTGAAAGTACAATAGACTTTTTATACAATACAAAGCACATAGATTTAAACGAAAACTTTGATTCTGATTTTCCTATTATAAAGAATATTACAAACTGGCTACATTGTGTTCTCCTTTTTAAGATGCTGTAACTAACGTGTAATAAATTCGAAAATATGTATAAAATTGCCATTTCAAAAATTTACTAGTATGGAATAAATTGTGTTTTAACTTCATGTATTTTGCGACGTCTTTAGGGTGCGGGGGTATACGAAAACAGACGCTGGTAGACAATAGGGGGAGGGGGTCCAAAAAGGGCTGAAAATTGCAGACGTATTTTATGGACGTTCCCTTACGTACGTTCAGGCGCTATAGCTTTCCCATGTGGAATCGAGTATTATTTTATTGAGTTTCTTGTGTGCTACAATCCAAGCAAATAGAGTTCTGAAGAGTAGCTGCATATAAATATTGAACTTGTTCCTCAACTATCACATCAAAAGCAAGAAGCTTTGATTTACTGTAGGTTAGGTAGGCACTTGCAAAAGGGGTCTCTTGGTTATCCTCTAAATTTACTATGTTTGATGTAGCGAACTATTAAAAGCCTTTCCCCTCAACTTTCTTCTACACTGGAGGAGTGAGGAGGATGATCAGTTTGGCTGTGCATCTACATATAGATCTATACTATGCACAGAGCACTACTATTTACATTTACTGCTGCACTCCTATCGTTACCTAACTACCTAACAGACAGACCACTCACAGACAGGACTTCGATCATCCTTTAATAAGAAAACGAACACGTTTGCAACTTTGGGGGATTAGCTACCTGCCTCTGCCTGCCCTCCAAATTGAATATACTCTGAACTAGGAATATTTACGCTTTTCTGCATAGCTGCTCCTGTTGTAGTTTGTAGTGATCGCCATGGCGTTTGATACGTGCAGGGACGGAAAAGCCAGAGAGAGAAACTCAGTCCGCTCATAAATATTACGACAGGCACTTGTGAACTTTAACAGTGCCGTTTATATAACGGCATCAGCTCCCTCCAGCCCAAAAAGTAAACAACCATAGAAGTTGTATCCCTTTCATTTCAATGATTCCTTTTCTTGGGCAGTCTTGGCAATGCTATGGGGCAGTATGGGTTTTTCTGGGGGGGGGGCTGTTCAGAGTATTTATAGCCCCGGCTGAGTACACAGAGAAAGAGTGGGCCACACAGGACGCGGTTTAGAGAGCAAAGACGGGATGGGATGGTGGAGGAGAATGGAGTTCGTTGACTGACTGACACCATACTCCACTCCAAGTGCAAATCTTCGAAAAGGCGAAAAATTAATAGTTTTGCCAAAGACATAAAACGGTCTGAATGACATGGGCGAAGGATGGCCACGAAATGCTTTCCGGATGTAGTAAAGTGAGAAAATTGCGGGGAGGAGAATGAGCGGAGTATCTGGAGCTCACAGCCGCCTCCAAGCGCCGCCGTCTCATCCCCGTCCCGCAGCACACATTTCCAAATTTCATCACCGACACAGAGCCAGGATGATTTTATTTTATGGAGCCGTACAGGCAGATCATGTCAGGCATCAAATATTTTGCAATGACCCATTAACGGATTATATAGCCGAGTAACATCTCGTTTCCGCAACACAATAAGCCACTTTCCTCCTCGGTCCAACTACAACGTAGGTAGAGGACTTCGGCGGCCGATCTACTCCGCACTCGCTCCCACCCCTGCTTCCCACAGAAATAAATTATATTTTACACTCCATATCTATTCTTTTGTTCGACAAACAGCCCCACTGTATATTTTTACTGGCTCGTTAAAAACGTGAACGACATGGCGTCGGCTTTCTTAAATGCTGTCCATCTTGACTCTTCCTTTCTCTTTCATCTCTACGGCGGCAAATAAAAAGGTTGATGGCACTGCTGCAGTACAGAGCACAGACTGCAGAACAGACATACATGCCCCATCCCACTAATTACCCATCTTTTCCCTTCTAGACACTTTTACTCCCACTATAACCCACTGAATATGACTATGAATATTTAAATGGGCGCTGAATGCACACAGTGAGAACATTTTACGATCTACTAACCATAGGAGCTAATAAGAGCACAATGTGTTAACTAATGGCTCTATGATTTGAATAGACTTCGGCCACCCGTCCGTCCCGTCTCTTTACTGAACACAACTCTCAAGCTCTCTTCTCATTAATTGCACAGCGGAGCCTATAGCACGCCAAATATATCCAAACAGTAATTAATTGTGAAAAATGAGAGTTGATGTGTAGAATCATTGACAGGGCCTTTTATGTGTGCTCCTATCCATGGATCACTTCTATTCAATTCCCTTCAATGTACACAACACATTTCCCTTACAATGCTTTAGCATAGCCTTGGCCTCTCTCTCTCTCTTTCTCTCTCTCATCTGCCCACACACAATGATTGCGAAGAGAAATGTGTGCGGAGTAGTGTGTAGAAAGCAGTAGCTAGGCATACAGAGACAGATTGTTTGAATAAAGGGCACCTCGCCTTGTCGGCCTATGGGAAAAGAAAGTAGGAGCCAATTATTACGTGCCTGCGAAGATTGACACGGTAAATTATGCATGATAGTTTTGGGTAGACTAGAATGGCCGAATCAGTTCGTAAACTGGTAAACCCATGACATGACAAAAGAGTCGAGTCGACAGACAGCTAAGCCAAGACAAACGGACGAACATCCACAACGTAACCGAAGGCAGACAACCGAAGTACACGACACAAACACCCTTCCTGCATTAGCGAAACAAACGACGCTCTCTCACTCACACAAAACCAGCCACCTCCTACAGTTACTCCACACACACACACATTCTCCTGACCTCAAAATTCGTTACTCCACTCAACTTCCACACACACACACAGAAACTTCTCTCTTCTTCGCCTCATGCATCATGCAGTCTTCAGTGAGCCTTTTATTTTGCACACCCGACCAAGGCAGCCTCCTCAACCAAACTTCTACAAAGAGTTATAAAATCCCAGCATTGTCTACACAGTTCGTGTTGCTAATTAGTACCCAGACTAAATTCTGCTGTGACTTGTAGTAAGATGATAAGATGTGCGTAGTAATTGGATGTTTAATTGATATAATTGCACAATCACATCTGTGTCCCTTGTTTCCTTTGCTCCCTCAATTACTACCTAGCATTCAATTCCAACTTACACTCAACCTCAGTTTCCACTCATTAATTCTGTTTTGTTTATCGTATAATTGCTCTAATTAACTGATAATCTTATTTATGCAAATTGAATCCTGTGACACCTTCCATGGCGGTTATCTTGTAGGCTTTCTCCTTCTTATATCAGTGCTGTACAAAACCATGCATGCTTTTATTAATGCTGTCAAAGATTTTTCGATCACAGAGAAACTATGCTTCCCAAGAAATTAGGGAATTGTTATTTTCTGTATGCCATTCATATGGACATTTTTGCATTTGCAATTACCAGTTCAGACGTATTCATTAGAGCTCATAGCAAAAACTTCAGTGCTACATAATACTTTCCCCAGGGTTGTCTGTTCATTGATGCGATGCATGCATGTCTTTAAATTTGAGATCAGTAATTGAATAATTGTAGCGCTTTAAATGGGAAAAAGAGACCTGAACGACTACCAATTACGGAGGAAAGAAAATATTTGTGAGGGAGAAATCTTTTGGTGTTGGTTTATTTGTTGTGCTGAGTGAGTGCAGGATTCCCTACAACGTTCCCAGTTATAATGAAATGGTGTCGTACAAAGCACTATCCTTGTTGCTTGAACCTCATTTGCTTTTTCACAGCGTTGAAACACATAGTAGGTGTGGTGTGGGAGTCTACTGCCATAGCCAGCTCCTTTTACTCTTGACACAAAAATCAATCGTCTCCCTTTTAACATATTAGGAACTTTATGTAGGAATCTGCCTGTAGTATTTGTAGTAAGTATAACCCTTCTCTGTCTCCATGGCGCGTCTCTCTGTGTTTTCTGTCAAACTCTGTCTGTAACTATAAATGAAGATGAATGAAATGTTGCAGGTGGTGCGCTGACGTGGTGCTTGGAATAAGGGGCAAAAGAGGAATGAATGAGCTACCTTATTCAAAGGCAAGAGAAATGTGTTAAAATCCCGTCTGTTGTGTGTCATCAGAAAATATTGTAGCCACTACTGTTGTACATTATTGTTCTGCCTTCCTTAGTTCTCCCTATACTGTCTCTAACAGACTTAGATATCATGTCCCTTCTTTAGAACCATGAATATTAGCATCTTGGTTATGTTATAGGTGTCGTCTCTATACACTCTGCTATTTAATAATAAGGCTAGACCGACTACAATGTTCGGGCATTAAATATTTAACGACTATTAGTCAAGTCCCTTCAATGTACAGGGCTCTGCAGACATTACGATTTTCCTGTTGTCTACTTCAGTGTGCTCTAAACAGAGAAATGGAATGGATATAAGAGACTAATTAATGTAAACGCTTTCCGTAGTTTTGATTCGTTACGTTTGGCGCGAGTATACGAAAGTATGAGTGATAATATACCTACAGCAAATCCCGATGTACCTAACGATGACTCACTACAACCTTTTTTATACTACACTTACTACACTGAAATAAACACTGGAAATTTGAATTTCTCGCGCGGTCATACGGAGCTTATCATGTGACTCTAAGTGTAGATTGATTAGTCTATTCTAGATCAGGTAATATAATTAATTTCCATTTCTCTGGCTCTGAATAAATACATCTAGTTTTAGTTAAATGTAGGTTACTTCAAGCCAGCCGAAGCGACCATGTCCTGTCGGCTAGCTTGAGTGTCTGTAGTAGGTACTACAAAATAGCCGACACGACAATGTCGTGTCGCTGGTTTGTAG
>JAAAYG020018299.1:47572-58174 GCA_009936455.2 Tomocerus minor
CCTGTCGGCTAGCTTGAGTGTCTGTAGTAGGTACTACAAAATAGCCGACACGACAATGTCGTGTCGCTGGTTTGTAGTAAATGTTCAAGCTAGCCAACGCGACATTGTCGTGTCGGCTGGCTTGTAGGACCTACTACAGACACTCAAGCTAAGCTAGCCGACACGACAATCCACTGTATGTGCATATAATTAAGGAGGGGTTTAAATTTTGAAAATCCAGATTTAAACAAAACGGCTTACAGTAGAGCAATGATGACAGGACAATGTCGTGTCGGCTGGATTGTAGCATTGAGCCACCCCACAATTTGGCCGACACGACATTGTCGTGTCGGCTGGCTTGAAGTAGCCGTTAAATGTAGATCTACTCCGTTACACATTGTGTTGCAATGATTCCATTCATTCAATGCCTTTCAATTTCATCGCAAGCTATGCACACACATTTGTCAGCCAGAACTACAATGTGCAGGCATTCAGCAATAAGGCTTTGCGCCTCAAACCCTGCATGCCTTTCCGATTACTCCCGATACTTATCTCAGGGACAAGGTTTCGACTGGGAAATCAAAAATTGCGAAGCATCTCTATGTCCCTGGGGGAAAGGGATTAACAGGGCCGAGTGGATGGGAAATTGGGAAATAAAAAACTGGGTGGGAAATGAACACAAAGTATAAAAATTGTTGTGCAAACACTAAATTAGTATCAATTTTCCCCTTAAATATCCATAAAAATATGTTTTGTGTGGTTTGGGCTAATTATACCTACATATTTACTGTTGCTAGATTTTTAATTATTATATTTTGTGCCCCTAATTTAAATTTGAAGGTTTTCATGAAAGGGAAGTCGCAGCGTGCCTGCATGTATGAATTAGCCAATTACATTCTCAAAGACTTATATTTTAACAAATAATCAACTAATTATTTTAAATTTACCATTTTTCGCATTTGGTTAAGCACATGCGAAAAATGGCCGAAAAGGAAAAGGATTATACATTGAGTACCAATCATTTTATGTATTGTAAGAGAGTACGGTGAAAAAACTTATTCAATGCTTTCTAATTTAAGCAACGCCAGTAATGTGGGGCTTAAGATTTTTGTAATATTTTAATTTTTCTATAAGACACCTCCCTAGCAGAGTTTCAGATTTTCCCATATCCAACCCATTGTGCCCAGCGACAAGTTCTACTCTATATTTTAAAACTTTTTGCAGAACAAAGTCTGTGACGTTGCGACTAAATCACCAGCTCTACGACATTCCTTGTCCTCTTCTTCCTGCAAATAGTAACTAGCTAACCACTGCAACTAAATCAATACGTAAACGTTGTAAACTTGAAATACATCATGTCTATATATGTTAGCGACAATAAGGACATGCACTATATTACTCGTCTTTTAATACCTATACAGGGTGGCCCAGAATGATGTGCCCTAAACCTTCTCTCACTTTCTCTATTAATAACTCAAAAAGTAGCAACGCTATTGCAACAAGGTAAACGTCATGTGAAAGAGGGTTATTTCTTTAGTAGAATAGGGTGATACGAGCTCTTTAGCTAGACTTTTGCTTGCTTGGTAACATTCAAAACACCAGAATGTGGAGTCAAGAAAACCCAGGCTTTCGAAATCCATCTGAATTAAAGAGCAAAACGGTGTGTGTTTGTGCATTTGGTCTGGAGTGATAATAGCTCGTTCTTTCTTAACGGAACTTGCAGCGGGACCGATACTTGGCTATACTAGGCCAGCAATTCGACGTTTTTGCCAAATTATGAAGATTTTCTCATTTGGCAGGATAGTGCTCCAGCGCACTTTCGCTTAGATGTCCGAAGATGGTTTGATGGCCGCCTCTGCCAAGCCAGAGGCTGCCATTTATTAGGGAAGTTCTCGTCAAACCCATCGCTGTCCAAATACACACCGTTTGGCTTTTTAATTCAGACGGAATTCGAAAACCTGGTTTTTTTGACTCTACATTCTGGTGTTTTGAATGCTACCAAGCAAGCATTGGTCTAGCTATAGAGCTCGTATCACCCTATTCTACTAAAGAAATAACGTTCATTCAAATAACGTTTACCTTGTTGCAATAGCGTTGCTACTTTTTGAGTTATTAATAGAGAAAGTCCAAGAAAGATTTAGGGCACTTCATTCTGGGCCACCCTGTATACTTACAAATTAATAGTCAAGAATGAGCTAGATAAAATATGTTCTATGACTTTGAAGTCATTATTGCATTT
This sequence comes from Tomocerus minor, assembly GCA_009936455.2. Classification (NCBI taxonomy): domain Eukaryota; kingdom Metazoa; phylum Arthropoda; class Collembola; order Entomobryomorpha; family Tomoceridae; genus Tomocerus; species Tomocerus minor. The sequence goes on from JAAAYG020018299.1 coordinate 49,791, forward strand.
TAAAATGAAATTACAAAACTTGTTGTCAGCCTAGTTTTTCTTATTTGCTTAACTACATATACTCGTAATTTTCGCATAGTTAATTAATATTTCCTTGCACAAGACTCTTAAGTTGTGTCAACATGAATTTGGCAAGAAAAGGCTGGGATGCGGTGGTGAAGACTGAAAATTCTAAGGTTGAAAAATAATGAAAGAAGGCACTTACTGGTTTTGTAAAGTGTGTGTCTACGACTTGGTTTCCGGGCGAGAAAGGGAGTTTGATGGCAGTAGGCTGTGTTTAGAGGGAGTGAGACATTAACTTCAATATCAATGACAAGCAGATGAGTTGTGATGAAACGAGGGAGCGCAGGAGGAGAGATAAACAACCGGAGATGGCAAAAATCATGAGCAAGTGATAACAAAGAGGAATGGATTTTAAGGGCTGGCAACGAGTCTCAGTCTCAAGTTAATGAAGCCAAGATATCACGAGCAACAAAAGAGTGACACGCCTGTGGTTTCGATGATGGTGAATTGGTTGGTGACTGTGTGGTTTAAAGAAAACTGCTCCTTTCCCAATTTTATTCGGCTCTAGAGCGGCTTTATTATGAATGGAGAGAGAGAGAGACGTGAGGAAAAAGGATAGGAGGAGGCAATAAAGATAATACGAGCCTTTTATTTTTCACTGGAAATAGAGCACATTTCCATTTCCGTCGACTAGGACTGCTTGTGTTTATCTATTTTGTCAATAGCGAGGAATTTATGTATGTCGGATTTGAGAGTTGAGTTGGGCTGTGGATGGATGGGTCGTGGGTTTGTGTATTTAGTCCACTGTGAGATATTCTGATGAGTTTAATTGAGCCGTTTAGTGTCTTCTGAGCTGAGACACAAGAATCTGCCTGCAATTCAATCGGCTTGACAATAGAAATGTCTCTGTAGGATCGCTCTGATGTCAATGCCCAACCGACCAATCATTTAGAAAGAGGGAGATGCATGAGCTCGTTAATGATGATGAGCTCGTCTCTATTCAATTCAAATAATGATGAGCAAAGGACGTTGTTCTGTGCACTTGTAAACTTTCTCTCCTCCCCACTGGGACTAAGTACATAATATTTCTCGTCAACAACTATGAACTGTCAGATTCGATGCGTAGAGCGGTCAGACAAATATATTTCTCCTTTACGATATTCTGCAAGTTCCGTGCCAGTGGAAGTTCACTTTACTCGTCGCTAATATTCTGTCAGTGGGAGAAAGAGGGAGCGAATTAAGTTGCAACTGCAACTGCCTGATGTTGTCAACTAACTGACTGCCTCCTTTTTCTTGGCTATTCAATTCAATCTGCCAACAATTTGCTAAGTTGATGGCGCAATCTTTCTGCGTACGACACTGCACGAGGACGTCCAGGCTCTTTCCCTCGCCTCAGACTACAATTCACCTTCTCTCTCACTTTCTCCACTTTCTCTTCCTCTCCCTGTCGAGAGATACAAAGATAGACGTCCTTCTACTCCTTAGTAATGCCACAGCAAACCAAACAGCACGTAAAGTATTTAGTCCGGCAGAGTTAGAGAGACGGCTCAGGCGGGCTCATTGTTACCTCTTGTCCAACTCCAAGAGATCTGGACTCTCCAGCTCGCATGGGAAGGAAGCTATGGAGAAATTGACTTGTTTTCCTCGTCCGTCCTCTCACTTCTTCAGTCTGTCGGTGATTTCACTCCAGTTCTCCTCCTCCCGTCGGAACTCAACTGAAACTCCTTCACAACTTTTACTTCTTTCTATATCCACACCGGGGAGACTAAGCCAAGCTCAGTGATTCTCTGCGCTCAACACTATACGCTCCTACCTCACTCCACTACTATGTTCCTTTCTATTTCCTCTTCACTTTTACTCGGGCATTTTACTACCCTCTCTACACACACTACACTATTCACACACAATAAGACGCCACAAACATTTCTTAGCCCCACTGCCTTACTTTTTTACGAGAGAGAGACAGGGAACGCATTTATTTTCTTGCTGTATTACTTGATGGGCCATGGCAGCAACATCCACCTTCCTTGCTCAATCCATTGTCTCCCTTACGCACAGGTCATACTCCATCTTATATACATAAGTAATAACTTACGTCTCATGTCCTACCATCTTAGTTACTATGTCTTACAGTCTCACAACATTGCCCTTCCACTCCCCGTTTTCTCCTTTTGCAACATTCTGAGTATTCCATAAAAGAAAGCCATCTCTACTCAAAGCATAAATAATTCTCCTTGCTTAGTAAACGTATCCTTTCCATTCCCTATTTTCACTAAGCCCTCATATTCTCTTTAACATTTTACATGACATTTTCCAATAATTTATCCTTTCTCGTCCGTATTCGATATTAATTATAGCTATTGAACTTACTATACTTAGATAAAAAACTTTTCTCCTTGGAGGGTAAACCTTTCAAATATATTTTCATCAAAAAATCATTGTGTAACATAAAAATTCCAGGGGATAAAAAAATCTATTTGAACACGGGTAAATAATGAAATCTAAGTAGAACCTTCAAAAACAAGAAAATTAAAAAGTTTTTTCATTTAAAAAATTTACATATATGCATTAATCGCTAATATTTTTATAATTGATTGATAAATAAATATACTGGTTTTCTTTAAAGTATAAAACAAACTGTTAACCGTTTGTGGGTATTGAAACGTCCCGGGGCGGTTAATACATATAATAAGTGTCAATACAAACGCCATCATATAATATAAGTAGGTAGTAATAACAATTTCAATTTAACAATGATATAAAAAACAACTTACCTAAAACGTTGTAAGGGCCCTGTGGCATTAAATATAGAATTATTCCTATTAGAAAATCATATCAATTAAGTTTCACTTCAACTATTAAACCAGCACACAATCTGAGACAGAGTTTTAATTTATTTCGAATTTACTTTTGTTATAAGATAAGAGAAAGTATAGCATTTTGGAATCCATAAAAACCAATGTCGTAGGACAAAACTGAATGAAACAGCTAATTATACTGATTTAAAATCCTACATTAGCTTTCATTGTGTTACCTTTAACGATAAGAAATTGAAAAACTATAATTATTATTTACAAGAGAATTTGGAGTTTGGAAGCAGCAGTAAGACAAATCTGAACCAGAATATTTTTGATACTATCTAGCCAACAAAGCATTAAAAGGTAAAATGCGATGTACACATTGTGAGAACAATGGAGTGGCATGTGATTGTGTTGAAAGGTGCTCCAATATCTTATCTCACTGTTAGTTACCACTTACCGCAAACACGAAAGTCTTTTATTGTTTCTCGTCATTTGTCACGGTCCGAAAAATATTGCTGAGTAATTGCTTTTATTGTAGCAATTGTCACAGTAATATTCCTCAATTTTCATGCAATATTGTTGCAATTGGAGAAAATTGGTCAGAGACGTTTCCAGAGGGTCTTGAAAAATGAGAGAAAATCGTTTGAAATACGAGGAGTGTTCTAACTAAGGCTGTGAAATGAGTTTTTGGAAGAGTATGGCTAAGAAAGCGATAAAGGGGACCGTAGTCGAATGTCTCGGAGATATGGAGTTTGAGTGTGGCTTTCCGCAGGGCGAGCTCTACTTATTTACAAGTTGTAACTGTTAGTCGGTGTTTGGGATATTAGTCTCTTTGTTGTTGCTATTGAATTGAGAAGAGAGTGTGCCTTGGTTTTGAGTTTGAACTGGAATAAAACGTCGTCACCGAGAGTCGTAGCCGGCAATGGCCAGTAGTCACGAACATTGTAGTCAAGTGAGGGCTTTTATTTGTCGAGAATATTGCGACCTTCGTATGTATAGAAAGATTGTAACATTATTTTGGCGTAGAGAGAGAGAGAGAGAGAGAGCGGAGAGTTTTTGATGTGAGTGAACTGTCTCTTTGCTACATTATATTTCTCTTTATCTCCCTTCAGATTACTCCATCGTAAACTTAGCGGCTGTTTTCTCGGAGTTTGTAAAAGAATTGAAGTTGTTTCCTGATGTCAAGTGAGTGAAAAGGCTATCTCAGCTCCACGCCGATCTTGGTCAACGTAGTGTGAGGGACGTCCAAGTCCAATGGCTTACATTTGGAACACGACAATCACATCAAACAACAAGTCTAATAACTGCTTAGTTGGATTTTGTTGTTTCTGCAGCTTTCGTAAAGAAAGCTGGCTTTATCGAATTTATAATCAATGGTTGAACGGGCTAGGAAGTCCTCGCTCCCTACTGCTCATTCAGTGGGCAACACAATGCTCGGCTGAAACTCAATTAACCGTGGCAAAACCAACTGAATTGAAGGTGGCCTTTGTGTTTATGTATATGTGCATTCGGTAATTTGCTCTGCCTGTGCAAGGAGAGAGGGCTAATCACAGTCCTTACTTAAATATAATAGCACTACATGTGTACATACATAATAATATGGCTAGGAAACTGCAATTTAAACATCTGCCTATCGTGTACACTGCATATTAGTCCAGAGTACACAGTACAGGCAGATAGCTTTATCTTTACATGCTCTTTCAGCTTTTAAATACATTCACTACATCCAGGAGCAGGGCTCTAAATACTTGCATTCCCATTCCCCTTACTTTATCGTAACTTGGCACATCTTAAATTGTTTTGTGAGGTTTTATGCAGCAATTATATGAAATTGGCTTTCTCTATAGCCGCACACCATACTCTCCGGCACATAACTAAACCTACGCTTTTAAAGAAAAATAGATACAACAGAAACAACTGACCCGGAGACACAAATGTACTTTTTTGACTATAGACTAACCGTCTATATATATGTAACAACTCTTGAGTTAATATGGCAATGCGACGAATCTCTCATAGACATTAAAGCTACTTGAGAGTTATCCCACGACTTACGAGTCACTCGCCCCAACTTTATCTCCTCCAATCTCAGTCATTCCCGTCGTGTTTTTAGGCTGGAGAAAGTATTTTTCAGATAAGCAGGCAGTAGAGACAGTTGGTCACCCCGTCATACGATATCGTCTCTCTCACTGTGCAAACGAAGGATTCACTGCACACAGTGTCACTGTTATTATGCTCAACTACAACAGACCTTTCCTACAATTACTACTTCGACTAAAAACGAGCTAACTATTCTTCTGATGTACTACGTTTTTGACTGCCAAAACCAACCAGGCTGCTTACACTACAATAGATAAGCTGATTGACCCTTTAGTTCGCCACGACTAATGCAAACACAATTGCTTCTATATTTAGCCTATTTACAGCATTAGAGCTAGATGTGCTGCAGAGACGTTTTCATATTTCACGTTGTTGTTAACTGCCAGCATTAGATTGATAACCTGCAAAAGATGAGTGCTTCTCTATCACGATTAGATTAGATTAGAATGAAGAGAAAAGTGAGCTCGAAAGACAAAGCTGCAGCGTAAGCCTTTTTTATACATGTGTACCAACGTATACTTCTAGCACTTCAAACTTCCCACCGTCTTTCTTTCATTACCAACCAGAAAATATTATAATGTGCGCCATTTAAAAAAATGCTGGGTTTTTATTGAAACCTTTCCAAATGAGTATGTCCATTTCCGCAGTGCATTTATATAATTTCTACCAGGAAATAAGTAAATGATACTTGTGTGTGCGCCAAAATGAATTTGGAAAGTTCGCATAGTTTTATAATTACAGGATGCAGTTGGAGAAAAATTGGCAAGTACTACTCAGAAAGTTTACCAAAAGAGCCTTCAAAAGCCATTACCTGTAGTATTCAAACTTCATCAACAGAAAGTAAGCAAAGTTTTGGAGTTTTGAGATGTGTCAACATATGTATGTCTTTGGGATATGACTATAATGGGGCTTAACAACCGAAGTACATAGGCTGCTGTAAGTGCTGATCATAGTATAAGTAAAAGTCATTCCGCAGATGTTGAATACATTGGAATGGCAGAACAAGAGCCTTTAGGAGATTGTCTCTTCCTCCAGCCCTGGGCAGTTGGTGCGAAGAGGAACTCTTGAGTCAATCACAGCATATCTCAAATAATAAAATCAATCTTGCGTGCTTTCCATCCCAGATCACAGATCACAGATTCAAGCGCGTTGCAAACCACAAGGTTAGTTGTATCAGCAAAATTATGGAGTGCTGTTTGCTGGCCACATTCATATTACCATGTCCTTTATCTCTTGTGTCTTTTAGAAAATTTCTCATGTGTAAGTGCCACCGTCGTATGTGCCCATTTTAACACTTTCAAACAAAATCATACTCTTCCTATTCATACTTTCTATTAGCTTTGCATCATATTCTTAGTGAAGAAATGGCTATGCTGAGCACCACTAAGTTGTGGTGCTCAGCACAGCCGGAGTTCAACTTTACTATATGATTATACTGATATATTCTAGGATATATATAGGTTGCTTTGATGTTTTCTCTCTTTGAACAGATTCCCTACATATAAATTGACCTACATTGTTTTCTATATCCTCTTACTACTAGATCGACGTAATAAATCGACTTAGAATATACTATAAGAATGTTCCATGCCTGCTAATTCGAAGCCCAATAAATATGAGACAAATTTAAATCAGTCTGCAATAAGTATCAGTGTAACGTATGAACTGATATAATATACACAACATAGCCTTTGACGACCGTGTAAAAACTACATAACATTATTTCCCTTTTTATTCCTGTTGTCACCAGCAAGAATACTCACAGGAACTTTTTTTCACGCAGAATAACTCTGGTGCTCAACTCCGCCCTCTTTGTGCGCATTTGCAAAACTCACACTGGATTACCCCGAATATGACAGACAATAGTATTATTATTATTTCAGTTAGCCCTTTGCTGCTAACCATTATATTATATGATACAGTTAATTCAGATATTTATTTTGAAACAGACAATAGCCTCCTAGGCATAACAACTTTTATGAATTGGGAAGGGATCGAAAGCAAATAATTTCCTTCAGAGGATTTACTACCGAAAATTAAATTTTCTCCCTCGTGTCACAAATTTCATAATTAAATCGGCTAAATCTGGTCAAAAACGGGGGAATCTGGGTAAATTCGGGCAAAATCGAGTAAAACTGCCCAATATCGGGTAAAACAGGGCAAAATCAAGTAAAATTGGGTAAAACTGGGCAAAACCGGGTAAAACTACAAAATCTGGTAAAACTGGGCAAAATAGGGTAAAACTGCCAAGTCGGGTAAAACTGTGTAAAACTGGGTGTAATAAGAGTAAAACCAATTAAAAATTGGCGAAACGAGGTTTAAAATTAAAAAAATGTTTTGTCGAATCCCAGAAATTCAAAATAGTAGTATTTCCTACAAATTTATCTAATTTCTATTTTCGAATTCTCATCATTATAGGTTCAATATTCAAGTAGGAGATAGGAAGAACAAGAAACAAACGGAAGAACATTTTTTATCCTGACGAAAGTTTGAATGTCCTAATGTCTTCTACAGTATGTAGGATTACGAAGGGAACCCAACTAAGGATGCTATGGTAACCACTTCGAAATGTAGGGAATTTACAATGTACCAGCTGCCCTTGTTCTTTTCCATTTTTGGTTCGGATCCTTTTGATAGAACACTCAAAAAATGATAATGCCATCTTTTTTAGCTTGAGCGATACATATCCATTTGACATTGAATTCTAGGGGGTATTAATTTCAGTCTTAATCAAGTTTGGCAACACATTCTTTAAAAAAAATTTGCTTTTAATCGTTCCCGTGTATTCCCAAAAGTTATTCCCTTCAAAACTCTCACTATTCTTAATGTTTCTGTGTCGATTTTTGCCAACAATCTATGAGTTTTGTTCCATAGAAAACATACTCGTGAAAGACTACAAATTTTTTATGCTCGGTTGATGCCTGATGACGATATTGGCGGACATCCATTTGCAAATTCAATTTTTTCCAGGGATGTATATTGTCTCTCAAGATGGTATTTCATTCACCCAGAGGATAAAATAGATGAAATTGGTCAGAATAAGACTGCATAGATAGGTGGCATCTACAACAAAATTTTGTCTCATTTCAATTTGTTTGGTGAAACCTATCAATTGCAAACTTAAAGAAACAAAATGAGCGACTCTCAAGCAAAATGCAAAAAAATGTACTAGCATTAACGTAGGCTGAATGGACTTTTTCCTAGAGAACGCCACAAATATAGAAATAAAAAATTCAATACAATTGAGATTTTAATTACATTGTATTAATTTGATGAACATTTTTGTACTAATATTTTATGTAAGGCGACAGTCCGCAGTTGGAGCAAGGCAAAATAAAGAAAATTTTAAATGCTGTTGAAGCTGACGTCCGCTGTTACCCTTCCCATATGAAGATGTTAATATAAAGCCAGGCAGGATAGAATTGCTTTTAACTCATTTATTTTTGACTCCTGCAGACGAGAGTAATATACTAATATAAT
>JAAAYG020018300.1:0-17295 GCA_009936455.2 Tomocerus minor
TTCATGAGAATTTGTAATTGCTAATGAATGCTTTTAAATATGTCAGGAAAAGTGAATATGAGATTTAGGAATCAAAGAATTGTTCGATTATTTAATTTTTTCTGGAAGAGATTTTGCCGGAAGATATTTTGTGGAATTGTTTGTGATGTAAATGTGTACTATTAGGCACTCATTGTATTTACATTTCTGTTGCATAGTCACAAAGTCAAAGTGAAGTCGTGGAAATCGCTTTGAGCGAGAGCAAAGGGAAATGCATCATGTACGGAAATTGTCGTCGTGAGGAAGGGACAGATTCTATTTGCAAAGTTGATCATGGACCGCGAAAAGTTTCTGCAGAAGCCCTTCGACAGCTGGAGGCCGTCTGTCCTGAAATCGTTCAAGAACACGGAGACACACTCTGCTGCTCCTCCACACAAATCGAATATCTCGTTCAAAATCTCGAAATGCAGCAAACTATTTTGGGACGATGTCCTTCATGCTTCCATAATTTTAAACAGGCCTTTTGCAATATGGTCTGTACCCCTGAACAATACAAATTCATTAACGCAACGGAAACGAGACCATCGCTTGATGTCGATGAATTCGGAGCTCCTAAACAAGCCATCACTAAAGTTAGCTATCTCATCTCCGAGAAAAGTGTCCAAGAAACTTACGACAGCTGCAAAAATGTTCTTGTTAGCTTTACTAACAGGTAATTACGTCACTCAGCGCATTATTTAAAAGCAATTTAATGGAATCAAAATATATTAGTAATTAATTAAGATGAGATTTTTAAAAATATTAAAGCAAACCAAAATTAATATTCAATGCGCTGACAAAATAAATACTTATCTCTGATTTTATTTTCAAATGAATTTATTTAAATGATGAATTTACACGGGAACCTAATAAAAACCTATTATATTCCCTGAAAATCAAGTCGAAAATGAATAATCTGACATTTTGGTGAATATTAGCTGCATGCGAAGAAATGCTGATTCAATTAAAATCGCAAAAGTTCCAATGAGATATAGTCCACTCAATAATTATTGTGGTCAATATTTAACCCCATGGGCGTATTCAAGGGGGGCTTGGGGTTCAAGCCCCTCCCCCCTCAAATGCCAAGGAAAAAGAGTAAAACTTTTTAAAAATAGACAAAACTTAAAATACATTTTCTTTGCTCAAAATATGCAATTTTTCATTCATTTTTGACTTAAACTCAATTTTTTTAACGACTTGGAGCTAAAAGTAAGCTAATAGTAAGCCCCCAAATGAATTTTCTGGCTACGGTTTTTTGTTGTCCCAATCCCAATACTATTTAGTTTGCAGTAAAAGTAGATAAGATTTTACTAACAGTTTTTGCGGGACAAATTGAGAAGAAGTCAAGGAAAGCACTTTTCAATATTTTATTGGAATTGGTTGCTGATTATAGTAAAAGTGAGATGGGTTAAAAGGTTTTCCCTTGTACGTCTCTGTGTGCAAAGAAAAGTTAGAAAGTAGAAGAGGCGGCAGCTCGTCGGCAGAAATCTGATATATCTCACCATTTACATTACAGACCGGCTCTGGATATTCTTTGTGGTCCATGGGGATCTTATCATTGCACTGCAGAAAGATGGTTCGACTACCTCGGCTCCTCTGCAAATGGCTTCTCTCCATTTGATCTCAAATTTCATTACGTGAAGCCCAAAGAAGGTCTCAAAGACTATCAAGTGCTTCCACTTCTCCTGGACCTGCTTTTACCAAAAGATGACATCAAAACTCAAGAGCCATTCCAATTCGATACCTACAAATGCTCAGACAATCCTCCGGTAAAATTTCTACCACCCACTCTAAATAATTTATGCGACTTCTTTTTCTCACATTATAATGTTATGGTTCAATAAATGTTTTAGAATGCAAATCGTACGTGTTCTTGCGTCGACTGCCCATTGAATTGTCCCGCTCCTCCAGTTTTCGAACAAATGCCTGAAAAAGAAGAATCTAGAGTCGCCGGGATTTTCGGAGGCTACTTAATCATCGAGTTTCTTTTTGTTTTTCTCGTGATAGTCATCATCGTTTCTTTTGTTCTCAAAGCAAAATGCTCGAAAGAAAATATTAGCTCCAAACCGCAAAATAATCGTAAGAAAATTAGATTTTTACGACATGTCGGTTAATTTCACAAAAATGTCAGTTTGGTAAAATGGAAAATTATTTGGATTTTTTGGGCATTATTCCTAACAAGCAATAAATCTTCGATATTTATTTTTGATATTCACAAATATAAACAACCGTATTTCTTGTCGACATCTCATTTCGATGAATTTTATTCGAAAATCCAGGTGGTAATATTTTTTGTTGATTTGATTGTTTTTCAGAGCCATTCAATTCAGAAGTGCCAAAGTTCATGAATTACATCCCTTGGTTCTTCTCTTGTCTTGCTAAACGTGAGTTCGTCCTTTTCCAAGGCCCAATAATTGTTAAAACCCACGATAAAAATGAAATTGGCTAAAAAATTAATTATTGATGTGCAAAATTTTTATTTTGAAATGCAGATTGTGCCAACAGCCCATGTGTTGTTTTATTCTTGGGTCTGGTAGTAGTGACAGGGTTGTGTTCTGGTTTGATGTTCCTCCGGGTCAGTACAGATGCAGTAGACCAATGGACAGATCCGAATTCTCGATCTCGTTCAGAAAAAGATTTCTTTGATTCAACATTTGGTCCATTACACCGTCGGGAGCAGATTATCCTCACTGCGAAACATTTGCCAACGATTACTCATAGGACGGCAGATGGAGATGAAGAGTTTGGGCCTATTTTCAACAAAGAATTTATGTATGCCGTCCTGGATCTTCAAAATAAAATTGCTCAAGTAAGTTTGTCAATAAAAAAGGGAAATGTAAATTTCATTTGGGAAAGTGAACAGTCTGTGTGCAATTGTGTTTTTTTTTCAACAACTCAAGAAAAACTTGGGATGTGGGAGTTTACTACAAGAAAAAAGTTTTAGCAATAATTAAATTGATTTAGATTGAAGTTGAGGGGACGGGGACAAAGTTGGGTGACGTTTGTCACAAGCCATTGTACCCGGAGAACAAGAATTGTACAATCTTGAGCTATTTGGGCTACTGGCAAAACTCAATTCAAGAGATCGAGCTAGAAGTGGATTTTATTGAGTTGGGCTCCCCAATGACCGACACAGGAATCAAAGATAATTATCTAGACCATTTTAAATATTGCTCCCAGCACCATAATTTCCCGATGGACTCCACTTCCTCGCATCAAAGTTGTTTCGGAGCTCATGGAGGAGCGATCGATCCTCGCATCGTCCTCGGGGGATACCCTGTTCACGGTACACAATTGAAATAAAGCAAAATCTTGTCCAGCCAGGACTCTAAGGACACTAACCAACCGACAAACAACCGACTTGACTCTAATACTCAACTCTCAGCTCTTCTAGCTCTAGTCATTATAGAGAATTCGGAGAGTGGGAGGGCTAATAGGATTTTCTATTTGTTTATTTCTTGCCTCTTCTATTGACTTTAGGTGATGTGATGGACGGAGCGGCTTACAGAAAGGCAAACACGGCTGTCATAACCTTCCTACTGGACAACAGCGAAAACCCAGAAGAGTCCGCCTCGGCTTTAGCATGGGAAACTCAATTTCTCCTCTTCATGAAAAAATATATTGAGACGCAAAAACCCGTTTTCATGGATGTCTCCTACTCAGCACAAAGAAGTTTAGAGGATGAAGTGCTCCAGAAAAACATAGGAAGCCAAATTGGAGCAATAGTTGTTTCTTATATCCTAATGGGCCTCTATGTCGCTTCTACACTCGCCAATTTTACTACCTTCCCAAGAATTCTGGTAAAAATCAACAATGTTACAATTATATTTTACGTAAAAAATATGTAGTCTCCACGAAAAATACAATTTTGTAGTATTTTCTTAGAAAATTCCATATGAATATGAAAAGCTATTGAAAAATGTATCCAGAAAAATAGTTTAAGGAATTTAAGACACACTTTTGGGATTTTAGGTTGACTCGCAATTGACAATTGCCGTAGCGGGTATTTTCATGGCGCTAATTTCTTCAGTATCTGCCGTGGGATTTTTCAGTTTCTTTGGAGTCCGTACAACTGTAATGACGATCGAAGTATTTCCATTTCTTGTTCTTGCTGTAGCACTGGATAATATTTACTTGATGGTGCAACATCACCGATCTGTTCAACGGGAAAATGAAGAAACGAGTTCAGATCACATGGGGCGGGTTGTAGGCGAAGTGGCTCCCACGCTCCTTCTCAATTCTTTGTCTATTGTTGCCGCCTTTGCATTGGGTAATAGAGAAAACTGAAAATAGAGCAATGCAATTCAACAGGATTTTCTTGTGCTGTTTAAATAACGAGTGAAAATTTCTTTCTATTTTTATTCAGCTGGACTAACCGGCATAGCCTCTGTGCGATGGTTTGCATTTTTTACTGCAGGGGCCGTACTGCTGAACGCCATTCTTCAATTCACATGTTTTATTTCTATCTTTGCTATGGACATTTCCAGACGGGAGCAAAACCGGTTTGATGTCGTTTTCTGGTTAGTGTCATTTCTAATTTTAAAAATACCCTCCTGATTTTCCTTTCAGTTTTGCTTATTTTAATCCTTTTTTCTAATTTTAGCGCTCAAGGACGTCAAGTCTGTACAAAAGAAACGGTCGGATGTGTCCAGGGAACTTTAAAAAATTTTTGGGCTCCTTTATTAGTGAAATTTCCAGTTCGTGTAGGAGTTTTGATATTTTTCTTCGCATGGTTTTGTTCCTCGCTAGCTATCTTGCCCATGATAGATTCAGGACTTGACCTGGAGATCGCCATACTAAAGGATTCTTATGTTTCCAGATTTTTTAAAGCCTCAGTTGACTCTGTTAATGTTGGACAACCTTTGTATTTCGTTGTGAACAGCACAACTTTTAACTACGCTGACGAGCGACTTCAGAAATTAATTCGAGGAGGGGAATATCCTTACAGTGTCGTCTCACAAATATTTTCCGCTAGTCGAGTCTCCAATAAAACTTTTATAGCCAAACCATCGAATTCCTGGATCGATGATTACATAGATTGGGCGTCCAATGAAAATTGTTGCAGATGGAATGTTCAAGACCCAGGCTTTTGTCCCAGCTCAATAGTCGATGCTAAGTAAAGAAAATGTTTTATTTCTCTGATATTAAAAAAATTGTTATTTTCTTGGTAGAAACGGATTGTTGTTTTGCTTTCTAATTAAATTTTTTCTGTTTCAGGATTTGCAAGCCTTGTGAATTGCACGATGATGTTTACACGAACAACGGACAGATTCCTTACGAGAAATTCGATAGATACATTTCATGGTTTCTGCAAGATAGTCCATTCAACGAGTGTCCGAAAGGAGGTCGCGCTTATGCTGACTCAGTAACATTCGTCAAGAGCTATGGAGGAAGACCTTTGAGAATCGGATCAACTCATTTCAAGACATACCACACTTGGCTCAAGACTTCACAAAATCATTTGGATGCCATGAAAGAAGCTAGACTCCTCGCGGCAAATATTACCCGAATGCTACATCAAGGTTTCTATTTACAAAATTCTTTTAAATATATCTCCATTCCATTCTTATTATGCAAATCCCTGCTATTTATTCTAAATCTTCCAATATGTCCTAATCATATTGAGAAATTTTCAAATATTTCATCATGAAACTCACAAATGTTATAAAATGTCGAGACGAGAAATTTATTGCATTGCATTTTGACTTGAAAATGACAAAAATATTCATAAGTCACTATGAACTGCCTGAGGATTATTGACTATCACGCTATTTTGTTTTCTTAATATGTAAAATTCAAAGGACTGTTTTATGACTTCTCTAAAACTGTGCACATGTTAAAATTACTTTTGAAAATAGGAAATAAATATTGATTTAAACTGCAGTTGTAAAAGAGCATTTTCCTGGAAAAGCAGAGAGTAGTGATGTGTACAAATAAACAATATTTTTTGATTTGTTTGCAGAGACGAATTCGACGAGCCACCAAGTATTTGCCTACTCACCCTTTTATGTTTTCTACGAACAATATTTACACGTTTGGAGAGACACTTTCAAACTTTTGGGCATCACTGCGGCCACTGTCCTCACCATTACTTTCATTCTCACGGGATTTGATATCTTCTCCTCACTACTCATCACTTTGAACACTGTCATGATCGTCATCAATGTTGGTGGCCTCATGTGTCTTTGGAATATCCCTCTCAATGCCATTTCCATTGCCAATCTTGTCATGGTACTGCATTTTCCTATTATTTTACATGATTTCTTGAGATATATGATGGTATGTATGATAGTGTATATGATAGTAAATATATTATGATACATATATGTATAAGTACTACAGAATCCTTACTTAAATAATAGATCCTTTTCCATTTCATTTTCATTATTTGCGAAAGAGAGCTTTAATATTGTATTGTATGGACTTTATCGTGTTTCTCGTTTCTCAGAATCTAATGTTTATATACACAAAGTTACTTATCTATTTTTAATTTTACAATACGAATCTTGAATGGATTTCTTATTATTTTTCTTAGTTAATGCATAATTTTTTATTTAACCTAGTTTAAAGATAAATGTGCTTTTTGTGGTTTGACAATTTTAAATGTCTTTTTTTTTAATTTTTAATTATATATAGTTATTTTTAACAGAACTTTAATACCAGATTCATTGTTGAGGAATCTTTAAATTAACTTATATTATTTTTTAAATTGAATTATAAATTGAATGAATAAAGCTAATGAAGTCATTGAATGAATGGCATGAATATTCCAATGGCCATTAAAATATTCTGTAGTAGATACTTTAGCAAAAACTAAGAAGATTGGGATTTATAAAAAGTGATGATAAGTAATTTGGCGTGAGAATGATGTTAATGTTAATGTACGTATTGCAGATTGGAGGAATAGCGACGGGATTCAGTTCGGTGCTAGTGCACGCCTTCACGACATCAAAGCAGTCAACTCGTGTGGATCGGGTGAAAGAGAGTTTGTCGAGCAAAGGACATTCTGTTATTTTAGGAATCACTGTAACAAAAGTCGTTGGACTCGTTGTTTTGGCTTTCGCTCAATCTCAGTTAGTCACCGTTTTCTATTTCCGAGTCTACTTGGCTCTTGTCATCTTTGGCGCTGCTCATGCACTCGTCTTCCTGCCCTGTCTACTCTCCTTCGTCGGACCACCCATCAGAAAACCGACACAAGAACTGAGCTGAATGCATCCACAAAATTAAAAGACTATTCCCTCCACATATTTGGCATTGCTACATCAAATGCTAATTATGCCATCCGTAAAAATAACCCACCCACTATTTATTTGTTACAATTTTCAATGTCGCTGCTGCGAAAAAACCATATTATTATCAATATTATCGCATATTTATCTAGTATGCTCAAGTAGCAGATCTAGTATTTATTTATATAAGTGTTTTAACTGACTGCTGTAATTTTAACCAAGTATTTAGCTATAACTCTCTGCATTTTACGGGTAGGGAGTGTAAAGGACAAACACCCACCTGTGTAAAAATAGTTATAAGACCTAAAATAAATATATTTATTTACTAAATATCTAAACCAGAATCGTGATGAAATTAAGAGTATATTTATTTAAAAATATTGTAATCTTTTTATTTAACTGTTGACCTGTCTGTACCTTAATATATTTTACCTCTAAACTTTTAAGTTTTAAAGTAAATTGGTGTGGACTGCTGCTAATTTATGATTTTCAACTTTGCGTCAACGTAAGTGTTGTCGAAAATTTTAAATACCGGCGAATGTGATCTGCTTGATTTTTGTTGAATTGTTCGTAGGTATCTATCCTGAACGAAACTGAACTAGGGAAATTTACTTTATTTTTAATAAATCTATGTACAGTAAAATTAGAGCACTTTTGTAATTTAATGTTAAGACTATTGTATTTGATGCGAGACCCTACAACTCAATTCAACTTCGTAGGTACTCTACTTCCGCAACTTTGTTAATATGTAAATAGGTACATCTTACTTATTTATTACTCGTATTATGTGCAATAAAAGTGTCATCAGTAAAATAAATGGCAAATGGACCAAAAACATTTTTTGTCATCATGAAAGATTATACTTATCAGTCATACATAACTCGTACACATTTAAACATAAATTCACTACATAATTCCAAACATTTCATTTAAACTCATAACTAAAACTAAATGCAACTAGTTTAAGTGTCAATAATTAATTTTCCTTCACCTCGTGCGTGCATATATATTTTTTAGAAATATCTGAACAGTATCAATTGGAAATTGTAACTAAGTTTCAAAACACAAAGTAACTAATTAACTTTGCTAATTAATATTAGCTACCAGTACCAGAGAACTAATTAGGTCCACGCCACCTCATACAATCACTCCTACACAAAATTGTTTTGTTCACGGAATTGAATAAATCAAACCTAATATAATGCAATCTCCACTTCTTCTACTCTAACAGAAGACACAAAATAATTTTAACTCATGCATGTGAAATTGTGTTGATTTTATGATTTATAATTAAGATTTTTATGTATTTCTTGATCGATTTTCCTGAACGCGTAAAACGACAGGGACACTTGTGCTTGGGAGCATATCAACATCAGTAATGACTGCAGTTACGAGTTCAGAGGGTGTAATGTCATAGACAAGTTCGGGAGTTTTAAGATATCCATCATAACTATCATTCATATCAAATTGATCCGTTCGATTTTTGAGTTCATTCAAGGAAAAGGAATCTGTGGGACTTTTGTCACAAAATTTATAAGTTTCACAGCAAACTAAAACGGGGATGTTATGTTCACTTGCCATTAGGGCAATTTCGGAAGTTCCTGCCCTAGCCATTACTTTTCCATTGGCAAGAAGGCCCTCTGCGTCTAGTAAAACTTTTGTGACTGTTTGAATTCGATTACTTAAGCCGGTGATGCCGATATAATCAACGGAGACATTAGTGTCTCCAAGACTTTTCCTTTTATTGATGAATCCTTCGATACAGGAGAGGATTTTGTCCTTGACGCTGTCATTGGATTGAGAGATGTCCCTTACGATGACTAAACAAAAAGAATTTTTGTCAGCAGCTTCATTTATGATGGACCATACGAGTTCGGAACATCCGAAAATTAGAAGAACGTCTCCGTTTTTGATTTTACGCTTCCCTTCACGAACAATAGCTTCTTTGGCTTTGTTTATCCTTTCGTCGACAAATCGAATCAGTTCTTCATCCAACATTTCCTTGATTTCTTGCTCATTTTGTCCAGACTCACTTTCACTTTGTAGGCCACGGAGCAAATGGTTAAAATGTTCTACAGCGTTTTCCATTGCTACAGCAAAGGGGCGACACTTTTGAAGAAATTCTAAATTGCCTTTCAGGGACTGAGCGAGGGCGTACTTGAAATCTTTGCCTGGAGGAGTTCTATACTTTGAAATATATTCTCGCAGTGTGGCTAGAAATTGAATACATCTTTCTTTCGAAGATGTAAATACTCCATTAGCGTATTTCTGACCTAAAGTTACAAATGCAGGATCCAAATTGGATTGAGACCCTTGAAATAAGCTTTTGCTATCTCTAGAATGAGGTAGATGGTCGAACAGCGTTTGCATTTTAGATTCTGACATATGACGCTTCGATATACCTTTCGGTCGCAAACTACTATTTATTAACTTTTCTTGAACTGCATCTGCACTCGTCACTTTTTTGCTACTGGGCGTTTGATCTTTTCCTGTAGGTACTTTCACAGTCGCTTTTTCATCAGGTTTCTTTTTTTCGGAATTTTCCTTGGTCCCAGCAGTAGCTTTGGCTGCCCTTTGAGCCTCCTGAATTGCCCGACGCTCAGCTTTTAATTGTGCTTTACTTTTTTCTACATTGTTCTCAGCAGGCACTTTTTCTTTTTCACCATCATCCGACTTTTCCTTTTTAACAACCACAGCTTCGGATTTTTCAACATTTTTCTCTTTTAACATTCGCTTTTCAGGTTGTACTTCTTTGGCGGGTACTTCCTGCTTTTTTATTGCTGGTGCTTCGGGTTTTTCAACCTTTGTAACACTTTTACCACTCTGCTCTTCAGTTACAGGCAATGAACCTCCTTTGCTTTTTTCTTTCGACTGATTTTTCTTTGCTAACTTTTCAGCCTTCTTCTTTTCTCTTTGAGCTTTGACTTCATCCCGAGAAATCGCCTCTTCGGCTGCTTTAGCCACTCCAGCTGTACTTTTATCCATATTATCTGCTATTGCTGATGGCGGGGGATCTACATGCACTGACGAACTAGGAACGGAATTACAATTAGTTATTGTCTCTCGGGCGCTTTGAACTTTCACTTTCATGGAAGATAATAAGGATAACACTGATTCACACTCTTCTGCAGATGCGTCCATGCCAATTACTGTCGTAATCTGCAACCAAATATTTTTACTTTCAGATTTCAGACCCATGAACCCATAATGCATCCAATCCTTCCAGAAAATTGCAAAACTAAAGCAGTTTATTTTATCTTGCATGGACAAAATATCACTCAACTAACTACGCAATTTCAAAACTACAAATTAAAAAAATACAATACACATTAATTACCAACAAAAAACTGTTTAGAATGGAAATACTCACCTAAACTGTGGTCAATAAATGGTCGGTCATTTGTAAGGACGATATACTAAACGCGAGTGCGGCAGAAAGTATTAAAAAGGACAGTAGACATTTTCCAATCCTTTCACTCTTGTATTGACGAAGTATCCCTAAATTTGAAACGTTTAAAACATCAATTTTAATTATTATAATAGGACTTTTTTTAGAAAAAAGTGTGTACAAATTATTACAGACACTCACGATGCATTACTTGAGCAAAAATGATGTAATAACCGATTCTCTATCACTATACACACTATCATTACATTTTTCAATGTGCCTCCTCTCCTTACGACAGACTCGGACAGACAGATGACAGTTATTTACATACATTAATCCGTCCACCCCCACCACACGACTACCTCATATTTTTATTATTAACGAAGTAAAAAATAATGGAAAAAGAGACTTACAGCTTTAATTTTTTTTAAACACAAGGTCCAACAGTTTGCAAGCGAAATATTTTTTAATCGCGTTAAAACGAATGAAAATGAGCTACAAGATGTTTGGCTTGTCCGTGTTGAGTTTTTCCAATGGGAAAATGTGAAGTGCATGAAATGAAAAGTCGAAGTTCATTATTTTTCGCGCCTCCAGTCCCATGCTACATTTTAGTTCCACACTACACATAAACAAAATTTTATTAGAAAATGTTTTTTTTTTAAATAAGAAATTGTGTGCATATTATAGAAATCAATTTATTGAATTTTTTTACATTCTATTATTATGAGATAAAATTGTAGAAATACAAAAGAATTTAACGTTATTTTTGAGACTAATAATTAGACTGAAAATCAAATTCATAGATGCAAAGAATGTGCGTGGCATCGATATTGATAAATAATTAGCACGTGTTTGAGAACTTGAGATTATCCAAGCGAAATATTTCATGAATTTATGTAAATCTAGCAAAAAATTGACTCATATTGGCATACAATTTTAAATAGAGGGAAAACAAAATAAATTATTAACTTTAAAATTACCTAATTCCTTCCCTAGAACCTGGGAAGGAAGATTTGGGACTTTGCATATTTAACATATAATAGTATCGTTGCATTTAGTGATGCTATAATCTTGGGATTTGATAGGATTTAATTATAGAATTTTGAAGAAACAATCCATCTTAATAACTATTATTATGCTTTTTATTTGAAGTTATTTGGTGGATACTGCAAGTTATAAGAAATGAAACAAAATTATTATTTTCAGCTAGCAAAGTGCCCTAAACAGTAAATATTGCATTTTTCACTTCGACTAATATAGACATATAGACTAAAAGCATTTCCGTAAGTTGTGTCCCAATATCACGCAGTAAACGTTAATTCAATATAATTTATTTTTCAATTGATGAACATCCGCTAAGTTAGCTAGCAAGGGCGTATCCAGGGGAAGGCTTTTGAAGAATCCTCCAAATGTCGAGGAAAAGCGAATTTTCTTTTCAAAATTTGCAAAAAAATTTTTCACGCTTCGAGCGAAATGAGCTATTTTTCATTTCTGGCTATTATTCTGGCTACGCTCTTGTTATCTGGTTAGTAAAGGGTGGGGGTCAAACAAACTATGATTTGTCAAATTACAATTGAGAATTTGTATATATCTATATACTTCATATATTTTACTCGACATAATAATATGTAATACTCTTTTACATGTAGGTACTTGAACGCAAAGAACAAAAATAAAGGTTTCGGAAAGTTGTTGAGAGTGAGAATGTCCTTGTCAATCCCGTGTCGCAAATAAGAGGAAGGAAGTATAGCAAAATAATTATAACAACGTCATATTAATGTTACTCGTGGCTTTTATAAAAAAAATGTATGAAATCTTGCGATCTATATAGCAAAGCAATTTATATTATAGATGCAATAATTGTTCCAACAACATATCGAAACTAATTAACTCGATATCATGTGAGTTATATATATTAATTGTGATATCAACAGTAGACAATGTATTTTTGCGCAAGTTCATGTTACAGACCACAACAGGTTAAAGAAGTTGATGCATTTAGTGTGGATAAAAGATGTTCCTACAAGAATTGTATACAAACAAACCTAACAAGTAACTAACCAACTTGTAATCACAAGTATCTAAATGACGGCAGCAATTGTATGATGTGTACTGTGTACCATTGTAAATGCGATCAGTAGTAGGAAAACATAGTCATTCAGCTTAGTCGCTGAGCTAGTAGGAAAACTATTTTATGTTGTAGAACAGAACTACAGAACAGGAGGCTACGTAGTACAAGTACAGAAAAATATCAGAGATGTATAATACATGCATAATAAAATGAGATAATGTGGCCTGCCTGGCCTGCTAGCAATGAAAATGAGACAAAAGAGAACTCAAAAGCAAGATAAGTGAAACAGGTACAGGTAGCTATAGAAGATTAAGTTACAGGTAAGCTACGAGACAAAAAATATGAGCTATTAGAACTAGGTACCTATAAAGTCCAATGTGCTGGCTCCTCTGAAAATCATCACGCAAATGTGCTCTGCTAAGGAGGGGTCGACATAATTTCCAGCCCTGATTCAAAGAGAACGGCCATTATGTACAGCAATAAAATAAACATTTTTGAAGTCATATGCTCATATTTTCCAAGGGCATAAAAGGTTTCCAACACTTTCAAAAATAAAATTCTGTGTAAGAAAAACTTTTGGTTTTTTGGAGTGTGGGAAGGAATTGAAAAAATTTATTTCAATTTTGTATAATATTTTTATAAAGACAAAGTTTCATAAGTGAGAAACATGCACAATAGAGAATTTTTTTGATAGTTTTTTTAGCTTCGTAAGTATTTACGTATCCCCAAACTGTCGGAATGTGAGCTATGGAAAGTTTTGCATTTGAAATTAGACTGAAGGCCACGGCGGCAAAGCGACATAGAATCCTTTTGAAAAAATTTTTAAAATTCCTGTCGCAAGGTCTCACAGAATCCTTTCAACTACACCTTAATGAATAATGATGCTAGCATATCAATATTATACAGGGTCAGCATAATAAATGTATTTCATTTGCAATCAAATTGTGGGTCTGTTTATTTCTTTCGTTATATGTTACAAATGAAAATGCAGAAATACGATTGTAATTGGGCAAACCAAAATATATACAAAATATAAAAGTATAGCATTTGAATGTTTTTTCCTTTTGGCTTTTGCGATAAAAATTTGAACTTCCTTTTCTTGGTACTATCATCCTAATGATAAACGTAAACGCAGTTTCTTTCTGATGACCCTGTGCAATCAGTACCGCCATAAATTGCAAGTTTATTACAATATGTTTCTATAGTATAATATATATTATGTTCAAGTGTATGTAAACTCCTGGCTATATAATTGTAGCAAAAATAATTTTTAAATCATATTTTTTCCACCAAGTGCAAAATGCAGTTAATTAGGTAAAGGTAATTACACAAAGTCAAAAGGACGAACTTCAAAACTGAGCTACAAGAACTACTGGTACATTTATATTCCTTCAAGAAATTCAAGATGCAGATTCTAGTACATTCAGAGGAAATTGCAATAATTTTTAAGGTACTTCACCTTACATTGCACCACTCGCTATCGCAAAAGTTGTTAGTGATAGTGTGAACAAGAATGGGAAACCTTTGCTTATTATTAGCTTGATTATCCAGTTTCGGCTTTTGCACTTTAATAAGTCAATAGCTATGGAATCAATGAAATGCAATGAGGCTTCTTAGGAACCAATTAGCATATTACAGGATTGCGACCTTCCCCTTCCGATCAGGACCTTCCGCACTTCCCTTATATAAGCGACGTGTCCGGTCTTCTCCATCACACTTTGCCATAGTTCACTAACCACAATAATAACTCAAAATATTTTCAATTGAAATCGAAATGAGGGCTGCAATTGCTTTCGCACTTTTCTTGGCAGTGGCTGGAGTTTACGCCTTGCCAGCTGGAAAAGATTATCCTCTTAAATTGCAACCTGAGTTGGATACCGTCAATGTTGAGGAATACTTGAAGAACGACAGATTATTGGACCTCCAATTAAAGTGTGTCTTGGACCAGGCACCTTGTGATGTCGGTAAGAATAAAATAACTAATTGAGTTTTGATTTATTTTGAATTTCCCACCTCCAGTTAACAAAGAAGAAAACAACTGAGGTTATTGATGTGTCGGGAATTAAATTCAGTGACAGTGACAGAAAAAAAGTGTTCAATTAAAATTTAAAAAAAAGTTTTTGGGTCCCAAAATATTAAAACTTTATAAAAAACATATACCTATACGGGGGTGGTGTTTTAACAAAATTCAGTTGCAAAGGTTGATGTTCTTTAAAATTTTAAATTTTCCCACGTAAATATTTGTCAATTGTTTTTTAATATTTTAAAATATTAACAATTTTAGAGGGGGGGAATAATAATTTAATTACGACTGCGTTTGTAACGCAATAAATCCACCAGTGCTATTAATTCAACAGTATTATATTTTGCTGCAACAATCAATATAATTTTTAATCAATATTTAACGTAATTTTGTTTTTAAAATAGTCGGACGTTGGGTGAAGCCTCGTGTTGCTGCCGGTTTGTTAGGAAACTGTTTGATGTGTACCCCAAAACAAGCCATCGATATGCAAAAGATTTTGGCTTTCATCCAAGAAAGACGTCCAGAAGCCTACCGTGCCAGTGTCACCAAATACTTGAAGGATTCTGGAATTGCTATTCCCACTAATGCCCCTGCGAAGACTGCTGCCTAATTTTACTGTACTTCTTTAAAGCCTGAATTAACTTAATTATTTATTCAAAATGTAAATATACCTGTAACATCTCATCTCGGTATTCTTCTGATTCTCAAAACCACTTTCGGCTGCAAACCAGCCGCTCGTCAGTTATTTTTCTTCGGATGAACCAACATTTTGGTAACGTTGAAAAATGGCAAATTTTGCAATACTCGAGTTTAGTCAGAATAACAAAAAAGAATGTCAGTAATTTATTTCGTGATCATTAAAGATTTCCATTCTGGATAAAGAATCTCATTCATTATTTATTAACGCAAGGTTATGCATTTTTGCTGTTTTAAAATTGCAATTAAAATGTTATGGTGTGATGAATTGTGGAAACACGTTTTTGTTCATAATTATCAAGACAAAGTAATAACATTAATTGCGAGGAAAAGACTACCTACGTAAAGTTTTCCTGTGTAGTCCATCAACTATACAATTTCTACATTTTTGCATCTTCTCAGAATGATTAAGAGCACGAAAGAATAAAACGCAATGCAGTAGATGAGGATAAAGGTGCTGCTGGGTGAAAATATTAGTTGTCACTGTCACAAACAGCGTCTACTCCCTATAATAATCTTATCAATGCAGTTTTAACACATTTTTTAAATCCTACATGCAAGTTATCCTCGTATTGTTTTCCTCTTTAGTTTGTCATTGGATTTTGAACTTGAATTATATCTTAAAAAAGTATAGCAAGTATAGCAAGATGAAACTGATTAGGTTTTTATTAGGAACATGTAATCATGTTTGAACTCAATTCTCTTTTTCTTGATTAACTAGTGGACGATAATTGGCTCGGCTACCGTCACGGCTGGCTGCATAATGAGAGTTTATTTTAACGAATAGCAGAATATCATACAAATATTCTATACATTCTTTTAATACAAGAGAAGAAAATTAAAAAGAGTGAAGTGCACAGTTTACACCTCTAAAAAACTGAAGTGACTATTTAAAATAGTTCAAGTGGGTTTTGTAAATGGACAAACCAGATTGTCTTTGTTGTTTTTGCTCGTAATTTCCTAATAGATAGATATATTTTACTGGCTTTTTTCTGTTGTGCCTGTATGCAGACTTCAATAATAAAAATAAAGTTATTTACAGGTCCTGAAGATGACTACTTAACTTTGTTTTGTTTTGAATGGCGTCGATGCGAAGAAGCTTTTAACTAGGTACTCTTAAGATCTTGTCCACCTTGAAATTTTGACCTCAGTTATTTTTTAATGTTTACTGCAATTTAGCGATCTCCACTCCACTGATATTTGCAGTCGCCAATAGTGGCCATAATACAAACACATTTTATAATCTACGTAGAGCTTAGGCTCAGTTTGTTATTGATGGGTAATTTATTATAGACAATTGTAATAGATGTTATTGTTTAACATTGAACACTTAAATGATACATAATGGGCAAAATAAATAAACTGTGGTAAAATAGCTGTTACTGCAGAGAACCATCTGTTTAGTCAATGCATTTTAATGTAATAGTAGTTTCGTAAGTATTTTGAATAGTGTCTTGAAAGCGTTCTTCGTACACTTGCAATATATATACATATTTATTATACACATTATAATGTAGAACTAGAATAGTAAATGTACATAGTATGGTAGTGTAATAGTGTAATGAGACCTTGAACTATTGACCTCGTGTCAACAGCTGTCTTAAGACGCTAGCATATATGTAGAATGTTGAAGGAAATACGTGTATTGGCTCAAAAGTTATTGCGTCTACGGTTAGTAGTGCCCCGTTGACCTTATGACCCTCAAGTCGCAATGACACCCATTCGTAAACTGGGTGTTTCTATTGACATCTAGAAAACATATAGAAAGTTTGGTTGCTGTACGTCATGCGTTCTAATAAAGTTATCGTCTGGACAGACTGACACACAGACGGACAGACACACAAACGGAGACACACAGATGGACAGACAG
>JAAAYG020018322.1:7138-19744 GCA_009936455.2 Tomocerus minor
CAAGTTATTGGTTTTCAGCCCATTTACACGTCAAGTTCGAAGCAATTGTCCGCAATCAAAGTGTAAGTGGTTTTGCTATGGTTCTCAACACCCATTCTAAATAAAATAAAAAATAAAATAATTGCTTTATACTTATCGGTTTCAGCTTGTATGTTTATTCTGTCAATCAATGTGCTTTGGCTAATTCTTTAGATATTTAGTTTGTTTATCAGCAGCAGACACTAAGCAATATTTTTGTGCTATTTTCCATATCGATATTTGAATGTATGCTTATTATTAGATTTTTTTTTAAAATGCTTTTATTACCGTCTGACTATCATGTATTCTTAAAAGTTGAGATGTGTGTGGATAGGATATGTCTTTGTGTTGCAGAGTGCCCCTAAGGAAGAGGAAGTAAAAGATGGACTCCCACTTTCAGAAAACCAGTCCACCTTAAATCAAAAGATAACAAAATTTTTAGCTTTAGACAAGGTTTTGCCTAGAAGGCAGTTTTTACAGGTAAATCATCTACTTATATAAATACTGACGTTATGAATTGTGATGTGATCAGATTTTTTTGTGAGATAGTAAGTAAGGTATACCTGCTAAATAAAATAAGATTCTGTTGTAAATTCCATTAGATAATTGAAGTACCTAATGACACCCCCTCAGAAGATTTAAAGTTAGAATATGATGCAGAATGGCTGGCTGTACTTAAATCAACTGATCATTTAGTTAGTTCTAAAAGTAGTACTTGTTTTATGCCTGGACCTGGATATAAATCGAGGTATGTCTCACACCAATTCATTTTCCAATATTCCTACCTCCACATAATAATTTCATTCAATTTCACTCAGCATCTTTCTAATTTGGCGTGGGTGAAACTTAGTGAAAGGTAAATGTGTAGGAAGTAAAGTACTGCGTTTTGGTTTTGGTTTACCAAAAATATTAATACTACCACATTTCCCTTTCATGTCTTTTATAGGATTATTATTTAAGATTCATTAAATGACTGATGCCATGTTCAATTTTGAATATTGAATTTAATTTACTTTGCTGATTCCTTTAGGTATGATTTTACGCCAACAAAAGAAGAAATAGATGAAGTTGTCGCTCTATTTTCGAGTAATCTGGAGATTCCGTTAAATTTTTCCCAGACTGTTCCTCCTTACCAGCAGGGAGAACAACCTCAAAGGGCTTTTCCTATTGTGAGTAACTGTTTCTTTTTTCCGATAGCCTGAAGCTAAAAGATATAATGCTCTTTGAATGATTTTTAATGCAATTTGTGAAAACAGAAATAAAAACTGTAATCGTATTAGGCGTCAGAAAGATTTTACTGTATTTAAATGACAGTGACTTTTTACTTTTTACATTTGAATGTATTTGTTTCTTTTAATTTGACAGACAAATCCTCAGACATCTGAGTTTTGTAATAAACTCGGCATCACAGATCCGATTTCTTCTGTCGTGCCCAGTGAAGACAGGAGACAGAGTAATTCTTTATTTTTCCAGCAAGATGAAAGTGATATGGAAAGATACGCCTCTCAACTGGACATTACGATGAACAGCACGCTTCCCACAGTAAGATGACATTTCATGCATTTTCATTTCCCCTCTACCTAATAGATTTAAGGAGCACATTTTAAATGTACGACATAGACAGAGACATGTTCATACTATTAGGAATTAGGGCCTTTTATTACAGAATTTGCCTTTAGTCTTTTAGTCTCGCAGCTTTCTGATGCAATAAACGTCAAATTTTAAACGTTCTAAATAAGAGCGAGGAAGATCTTAATGTAATTGTATGTATGTGGTTTGGTTGTGCTATGGAACTTTACATAAGGAGCAATTTCTCAACATCATCGTGTACATCAGACGCATCACGTGTAATGCGGACAACGTCGTTTCTACAATGAATCCAATTTTATTGTGGCTTTAGTCTATTTAGACCTTGGTTTTCATGTTCAATAATGTCCTTTGTCAATATCATGCTGTTGTAGTAATAGCCCTAAATTCCAAGAACCTTCCAACCGAAATTCCAAGAATCATATACAAAGAGAACTAAAATCAACTAATATCATCCTCAGAGTCTACTGCACTGTGCACTGTTGTTGACGACTCTCGACAGGGAATTGTTTATCAGGGGGTATTAATTGTTGACACTCATCATATATTTATAATCCTTTTTCTATCTTTAAAGGATTTTGGTGTGTGTATGTGCATTATACATGGCTTTGCTTTGTAGTGTGTTTGTACATTTCAAAATGAAATGAAGCCTTTGGTTTAGTGTTGGGGATGGGGAAGTAATAATTACTAATTATTAGGTACCTAGCCAGTATTAACTAATATCAAGCATAAAATGTATTTTGATATTTTCTATCTAATTGCTTGTGTGCAATGTTTAATTTCCTATAACACTGACAAATAAGTGCTTGAAAGGAATTGATGGTTAATTTTGAGTTTGACTTGACTTGACTGTACTTATTTATTTATTGACTATGTTACTCAGGTCGCACCCAGTTTAGCTTTACTATAGGCTTACCTAAATAAAAGTATCAAGTGAAGAAAGGAAGGTGTATGAGCCAGCTTAATTAACTCTTGAATAATTTAGCAGGCTATGTTGTACAGTGATACTTGTTATTCTAATGTCGCGTGCGCTGATGATTAGATCATTACTTATTATTAGCAAATGAGAGCTATCCATACTTTCATCAATCGCTAGAAACTTTATGAGTTTATGAGCAATATAATTTGGAAGAGCGTGCGGCAATTGACTATCTACTTAAGGAGTACTTGACAGAAACATATGAGACAGTATACCTTGCGACAAGAATTTTAAAATTTTCCCATAAGGATTTTATATGTAAAATTTTCCAGCCTAGATTCCGACAGACAGTTTGGGGAAAGGTACAAGTTGTCAAAAAGAGGAAAAAATTCTATAGGATGTTTGTTTTTTAGTTATGAAACTTTGTCAGCCGTTGTCCTTGAATGAGGGCTGTAAAACAAGTCAACCCCCCCTTAATTCAATAGCGAAAAGGAACCTGTGCTTATTTACTTTCTGTTGATTTAACTTGGCTCGTCCTAAATAAAGTTGCCCATAATCATATCATGATCAGGCCTGACCTATTGCACCTTCACTTTTCGTATTGGCTGGACTAGACTGAGTTTATGCACTTGCCACATTATATATATGTCATGAGCAAATAGCTTAAAAGTCAATTCATTGCAAGCAGGAAACATTTAGTAAATTTTTGAGTATTTATCTGTTGATATCATCATTGTCATTCATAATAGCGCTTAAATTGTATGCATTAGAGACGCATATTTTATTTGCGATGTCATTCTGTTAATCTTTCTATTTTTAATTATGTTTTTCGCTTTTTGCATGTTGAACAAGGAATGTGTATCAAGCTGATTCTTAGGTTTCAAAAAAGCACCCTCGTCCCTTATCGTGTTACGTGTACTTATTGTGTTAGTACTTAACTTAAGTAAAATAAGAACTTAATGCAACCATAAAGCACTAGCACTCTTAGTACTATGTTTGTGCGTCAAGTCAAGTCAAATATTCTCATTGTATATTTTGGAAACTTCACACTCACACCCACACGTTCTGTACTTATTGTAGGTGGGTATGAAGAACACTTGTCAAAATAGAGTAACTTAAATATTTGAATGTTTTGCTTACATCCGCATCTTGTTTACATAGGACAACTGCATGCTACTGTTCGGCAGTGTAACCAAATATTTTATTGAATACTTTTGGAAGCTAAAATACATGTAAATGTATTTAGTAGCTTTATACTGTCATCCTAAATTATTTCTCGTAAAATATGCACGTGAATTTAAATAATTAAGCTGTATAATTTGCATCGTGACTGGTGGTGAATATTTGCGTAGGTATATGCATATGGTGCAATAGAGAATAGAGATAACATTATACGGTATGAAGATCTAGACACCTTACATAGCTTTTTCTACGCACATAAACTCTGGTCACTCTGTCTGGTGGGAATTTTAGGTGGCTTCCAAAAAATTATCCCTATATTTTGCCATAAACCTGCTACAATTTCATATGGAAATTATTGCAATATAAAAAATATCTATCCGACATTTCTACCTGTTTGTCTCAAAAATGTCAAATAGTGAAACATAAGGTTAAATAGGTTAAATGATGGACAATAGAGAAAGTTTGGTGGTAGCCTTTATACGTAGAAAGGAATGATATTTCCGGGTGATGTATAGTATATGTCATAAGTTGTATCTATTGCGGCATACTGTATGCCTCTATTGTTTTGTAAGCTAAACTAAATGTTTAATTTAGATGGGATTGTAACTAAATTAGAGGAAGAAGTGAGTGTTGTGGGAAGGAGAGAAGCTGCGGGCAGGATATTTTGTTGTTAGCACTTGGAAAGACAATAATGATTGTGAAGAGCCTTGTGTTGATCATAAAATAAAGAAATGGCTGGAGGGTGAAAGTGAAAGTACAGACAGTGTCTCTTGTCCCATGCACTGAGTGGGTTGTTAGCAGTCCATCTTGCCCATGAACACTTCTCTCTCTCTCTCTCAGCTTCTTTTACCAAAGAGAAGTATCTGGGTGTCTGTGAGTGTGTGAGAGAAGTCGTGACGCAGGACAGTTGCAAACGTCTTTGCGGAATTACCAAGCTCATTGTAATAACTGCTAACTGGATATTCCTAGCATTCCCATCTCTCATCTCATCCTCCCAAAGCACTACACCTAAAAGTAATAGACCTTCTGGCACACAACTACAACGCTACACAAAATCCTCTCAATGAATCTCTAACAGGATCTCTCCAAAAAAACCCACAGCTCTCTCACTCTCTTTTAAATACATTATAAAGCAGAAAATAGAATTAGATTTAAAAATAAAAGTTTCTCACGTTCATTTATTAGGAATAAAAAGAAAGTCAGGATGATGATGTATTAATACAGGGGGATGTTTTTAGCATGTACCGTGCCACACAGCTAAGAATTTTCTCCGACTTTGTCCCCGGAATCCCTCACGAGTATTTCTGCAAATCTTTTCCTCTACAGAAAACTCCCTTAATCATTAATCGCTTTGTCAAAGTTAAATGGAAAAGTTTATCATGTCGGGAAAGACATCGTGCATGACATTATAAATCCCATTCTACGACATGGCAAAAACATCCCCCTGTATTATCAAACAAAGGACAATAACTTTGTGTGTATAGCTATACAGTTTAGTAAAAGAGAGAAATAGGAATAGGTTCTTACTTATTTGGTTGTTAATTATGAAATGTGATGCATGTTGTAGAAATGGTGTGAATGATGTCCTCTTTGATTATCCTTTATGCGTCTTTGTTTCTTTGCTTTGTAGGAGTCACTCAATCCAGATGAGATTTCCTTAGACATGGATGAAGAGGATGAGAGTAATGCAGGGGATAAAAATAAAAATTCGGAATGGGATGCTGACATGGAAAGTCCATCCACATCTCAATGTCAACCATCACAAGATAGTAAATCCGCTTTTCGGAGACGTAAATTGGATTTACCTGCTCCGAAATCTAGTGCAGATGAAATAGGCGAGAAAGCCGAGGAAGAGGAAGAAGAAGAAAGCTGTCGGGTAGGAGTTGATGCGGATGAGCTGAAACTGTTGCAGTCCGTCCTGGGCACTGCCGACCCTCTTTCTTCACCACAGCCACAAAAGATTGAAAACACTGAGCATTTTTTTGTGCTTGATACGAAGGGTGACTCTAATAATTTTCCGAAGAAAAGAAGAAATGCGTCATTCTATGACGAGGACTGAAAACCAGAGATAAATTTTGATTTTTGAAAATATTCCAAAAACTCTAAATTATAGCTTACATTTAGATACAAGGTGTTTGCATTGAAGTTTCCGGCCAAAAACCCTATCTACGCAAGTACTCATCACCTACCTACAGCTCCCAATAATGACCTTCTATTACTTTTAGCTATAGCATATATACGGGATATACTTACTATTAAAATTCATGGAGAATATAAAAATAATTGCTATCGTAGCTTTTGTAGTTTTTACTAAAGTTTTTGCCTACTAAATTGTGTTTTTGTTGTATTTGTATCTCCTGATTTTCTAACTAAACTTGGAGAAAGAATACATTGAGAGTTGATAGTTATTTACATGAAATGCATATAATGTGAACTTATTCGCATAGTGCATTGATTCTGTTTCGGATGGGATGTGTACACTCTTTCGGTACTTGTGGCTAACTCTGTCTCAATAGCCCACAGCTCTTACCTTTCTAAGAAATCTTCTCATACGCAAACCCAAAAGGTTACGCAAAGCAAAAAGGTTGGAAATAAAATAAAATATGTGAATTCAAAGATGAACATTGAGCCCTTTTTAGAAGTAGCAGTGATTGTTGAGCACTTTCACTATGTAAATGGAATTTCTTGTTTTCAAACCGAAATAGCCCCCAGAAATATTTTTGTTGTCTTTTCCAGCACATTAAGGTGAAGGAGCCAAAGTTGAACGTGCTGAAAAAGGCAAGTAAATACGGCAGGCTATTTAGCTTTGAAAAGACGCCATATCTTTTACATATGGAAAATCATGTCGCCTATTTATCGGAATTATCAGCATGATGTCATCGACATGAAATTAATAGTGCATGTCTAATGGAGCCATGAATCAATAGTATGTGACATCTCTTTCTATATTTTTACAGAGCTCTGTGCATTGCAACTGCAGTTTCACTTTGCAACTCATCCAATCTCATACACAATTAACTTACATATTGTTGGAAGGAAAGTTTAGCTTTCCCGATACATTTATTAAGCAGCGACACAATGACCTCTTTATGGAAATGTACGACTCTGTCTGTCTGTCTGTGTTCTCATTTACTTCAGTCATTCCTGCTCACTAAATTTAGTCATTGTTGTCAACCTAACATGGAGTTATTTCGTCTCACTCTAACGTCCTTCCCCAATTCACGTCTCTCCAAGCAAAAAAGATTCACTTCTAACTGTAGTACAGTTTCTCTTTATGTAAATGACACTGTGTCTGTCTATCTGTACAGGTCCCCTCTTTGTTACATTCGTTTACAACGGTTTATTTTTTTATGTACATACAAACCATGAACATTTAGAGTTTTATTGTATTCTTCTGCCATAATGCTAAAGGACAGCATCATCCATTGCATTCATTGAATAAAATTCCCTTTCAGTTTTACCTGTTCCATACTTGAGAGTCATGCACTATCCCCCGTGACAAATATTTTTCCTTTGCGTACATTTATTTATACGAGTTGAATTGAATGGACGCATGCATGCGTCAAATTATTATAAGGAACATTATTAGGAACATGAAATTGAAACAAAAGATTAGTGAAGTAGGTAGTCTTTGTTTTTACTCACTCCAGCCCAATTGATGTGTGTCACTCACGTTTGCGTTCTGTTTGTAAAGCTTTTTTTCAGTTGCGTCAACAAATAGAGTCCTTTTAAATGTGAGTGCAAAGAATTTAACATTTTTTATTAGGGAGTTTTGTTAGTTTTTTAGCTTATTGACAATGTGATGATGATGATATCATGTCCTTTTCCTCCCCATTCTTCTTTTCCCCAGGATGATGGCTTACAGATTTGAGAAAGTGGTGAATGAAAGTGGAAGTTGGTGGATGTGTAGGAGTGAAAGGTTAAATTCCTGTTTATTTATTTGAAGAGATCTAAGTAACTATATAACTCCTTCAATTTCCCTCCTTTTTGATCAAAGATAACAGATGCTGTTGAAGAAAGAAATGAGTAAAAGTCTTTCGTGCACTGTTGACTTTAAATAGAAACGCGAGCACATCCTCCACCGCACTTTTCCACATTATGCCATGATTTTTTAGCCTTTAGCTAGATTTTACGCTCCGAAAAGCCATTAGTTCCCATGAAAGAGTGCACCATTGTGATATCTTTAGGCCATATTTATTTACATCAGCCTTCCTACTATTCTGCACCAGTCTCTCTTCTACATCATCCTTACACTCACTCGCACTACGTACGCTCATTTAAAATTAAGCTACAGAAGTAGCGCACTTTCTTTCTCACATAGCCTAATACAGTATGAAGCATCTAACTCAGCTTTCTCCTTAATGTTCATAGTTGAAAATTGAAGGAAGCATACAATTGCAAGAAAATTATCTGCTCTGAATTCATTTCAGCGGTGTATAGGAGTTTTAGAAACATTTCCTCTGCCTTCTGATGACAACATGGCACATTACAAAATGATTTTTATGCTGACGTTTAATTGCTGCTTACCGTAACTGCACCTTCCTATTTTTACTACGCAGGTAAGTAGCAAAGATTAGGATACATATGATCCAAAACCTTCAAAAAAGGTAGGTAAAAGGTGCTTAAAATCGCCAAAAAAAGGTTGAAAAAAGGTTGAATAGAATTGATTAATACATGAGAAACAAAAAATATTTTAAAGTTTACAGATTACAAAAGTACTTTTATTAGGTTAATTAAGCAAATACAAAGGGCATTCAGCATGTAAAATAATTATTGCGATGCAAATTGAGAATTGAGATGCATTAATAATACATTCAAATAATTCATTCAATTTTAGATTTTTACAGGAAATACTAGAATTTTCTTAAATGCCAAAACAGGTTCTAAAAAGGTTCAAAATGTCGAAATAGGTTCAAAAAACGTCCTATAATGCCTAAATAGGTTCCAAAAACGTCTTAAAATTCCAAAATAGGTTAAAAATGGGTTGTTAACCTTTTTAGGTGCTAATAGGTCTAAAAAAAGTAAAAAAGGTTACAACAAGTGCGTGTTATTTGCATGAAACTGTAAAACGTTGAGCCCAGAAGTCTCATTTGCGTAGCTTAGCCCATTAAAAAACCTTTTTTACCTAACTATCCTAGCCCTGGTAAGTATATAACTGTTGAGTGAGGTAGCTCACATCTGAAATGATTAGTAGCCGTCCGTAGAAAGACATTTTTAAAGGCTACAGAAAATGCTCTAGGTATTCCATATTCATTAAGCATTGTGTGATGGGAAAGTTATGCCTACTTGTTGGAACGTTGTGCGTTGAAAATCGCAAGGATTGTATCTAGTCTATGGCTCTGTAGTGCTGAAATCTGCAATTCATTAAAAGTCTATTTTTATTTATCTCACATAATTAGGGTAAATATATAGCTATGCCTCTATATACATAAACCAATGTTATAGTAACTTTTCTCTATGAAGAATGCTATCTATGAAGATTTACGATAGCTATGATGATGAGTAGAATGTGCATGGGTCTCAGGGATGAGGATCCTCTTGTAGACCACCCACGAAAAGCACATGAATGATGCATATGATTATAGACTACTGCTCTATGCAGAATAATTGGTCAATGCCCTGAATATGTTCATGTCAGCTCGTCTTATCTTCCCCTTTGCGCTTTATACTATTCAAAACACGTGCTATGTATACATAATAATATCGTGGTATAATAATTATATATACATTATATATTATATAGATCATTATTAGTAACTGTATACATTTGTTTCATGATTTGATTAATTTCATTGCACAACTGGCTTTCCTTGATAAATAGATAGTATTACTCGTAGTAGCAGAAAAGAATTCCTCCAAATTCGATTCAACGATAAGTTTTGCGAGCTAACGGACTGACCCGCTCATTTCAGCTTTCTGGATTCTATAAATATAACTGTGTGAAATAGAAAAAATCCTAAAATATTTATGGCAAACATTCCAATTTATTTACATTACTAACCGCAGCTATTCCGTTTTACTCTGCTACTTTAACTATTCGACTTTATTAATGGAAAACAAAGATGACGTGTTGAAATAGGAATCCCATTGTGTTAATGGAAAACTACTTTCATGTCCTAAAATTATTTTAGATCAGTCAAAGAATTTTTATCAAAATTCATTGGTTAGGGAAACTAGAGCGAGCGGAGGAGGTTAAGGGATTGCATAAAGGTAACCGCTTTGTGAGAATATGCGAACAGCATAAGTGACATACCTTTGCCTACTGTTTACACATAGCTCGGCTCATTTTTACTTTTACTCCGTGCATAGCCTTCATTTCAAACTCAAAGAATGCAATATTTATTTTTTATGAACAGTTACTTTCCATAATGTTGCTCACTTATGAATGGAATTAGTTTTTATTGGTTTTTAGGACGCGAAGGTTTTCTATAGTTTTGTGCTGATGCATTGGAGATGTTTAAATTGGTGTGTAAACTGGTGACATACTTATAATTGATGGACATGAGAGGGAATGTAAGTCATAATGGTGAGTATTAAATAAGGAAGGATGATATGCAAGAGTGTCACTGGAGTAGTTTAATGTCAAAAAATCCCCTGAGGAATTTGGGATGTAAAGACACGCAACAGAAATGCCAAGTTGGGTTAAATAGTGAACACGAAAGTAAAGTATCTGTTATTCTACACGGAAAAGGCTGTAGCTCGCTTTAGGGATGCCCATCATCCAATCGGTTTTCAGTTCAGGAGAATTATCGGCATTCCGGGCTATGTGATTATACTTCATTAGAAGAACATATCTACTTATTAGACATCTACGTGGTTTTCCAACATAAATACAATCACACGTCCCCGTACTGTGTTAAAATGGGGAAGAGCGTCGTCGTGAGCTAATAACTATACAGCAGCGTGTGCTTCATCTGGTGTCGTTGTCGTTGGCGTAATTATTGTCCACGAAGCTAATGAATGGCCACTGAACTGCCTAATTTCCCCACCACATCACTATCATTTTCTCCTCTTCTGGCACACTCATAAATCTTTAGCAAAACGAAAGCTTTTATCATCTGCCACACATTTAAACCCAGAATGCTATTCAATACACTCTGATGGTCAATGCTTTTATCTTTCAAAAGTAATGCGAGCACAACAATAAGGTTACCCCACACTACATACCTACGCTACCTCTACATTGTCTACATACCTACACTACAAATATATACATACACGTCACTAAACTCACCGACGCAACTTTCACCAACATTCATTCCCTACTTTAATACAGGGTGATTTTTAAAATCTTTTCTCATGCGATATTTCACTATGTAAATTAAAAATCCTTTTCCAAAAGCTCACCCAAAAAATTATTTTCATAATTATAATATTTTGGCCGTGGTTAAGGGCTAATGAAAGTTAGGTATAGGCTAGGATTATGGATAGATCCTAAAAATTGGTTTTATAATAGCTTTATACTTGAGACATAAAAGAGAAAGTTATGTAGCTATAAATAGTTCCAAAATAATCCTGTACAATTCATGTAAGTCTATCCTTATGGCTGCTGACATGGACATGCCATTGTATTGCTACAAACGCCAAACGCCTCCGCTTCCAATTGAATTTGCCTTGGGAAAATTAGAAAACTCTTGGAAAGGAATTAATTAGCGCTACAGCTTTCATTTACAACCTTTGATGAGCATACTCATCATATGCAAACATTTTGCTATATTATCAGTTTATGAGTCAGCGTAGGACATAAAATATGGGCTAATACACAAAGGTGAGTTCTATCGAGTCATGGACTAATAAACTAAGACCATTCTAACACTGATACGCATACTGTACCTATACAGATATAATAATATTAACCTATGCTCCTGTTTGGCTCTCATTAGCATCAAAAATTTAGTTAAAAAGCAGTGCTAGACTACAAGAAGGCTATTTGTAATAAGGAAGAATAAATATCTCCTAATATTATTATGCCAATCTGAAACATAGGCAAAAAGATGACATTGAACATGCATTCATGCATTCTAATTGGGAAATCGACATTTAATGACAGTATGACAATTCACATGATACACGATGTAGCTTTATATAATAGTAATTAGTAGTACTAATAAGTATGATAAAAGCAGAGAAATGGAAAGTAATTATAATATTACCTTATAATTCTATTCCATGTCTCTGGATAAAAGTAGTTCTGATAATATTACTGTATCATCTCAACTCAAGGAAAAGAAATGTACCTATATAGTTATTTATTTAGTTGTATATTAATTAGCCTCATTTTCTGGCTCCGTCCGAGTTGAAAAGCAGGTTGGAGCAGGGAAAAGTAGTACATTAACTGCCAGAAATTAAAATACAGTCTTTGTCTTTGATAGATAGATGACACAATGGGAAAATGAATATGGGACTTTACGTGACTTTATATGACATTTGTCAGAAACAAGGAACAGTAATATTACAGCTCGTTCAAATACTAGCAACCGAGTTTATGATGCTACACAGCACAAGTGTGATATTAGTTTCTACTTTGGCACAATAACAAAAGAAAGAATTTTCATGTGTATTTACTTGCTGATTTATTAATAGCCTATCATTCAACATTCGTATCATCGTCACACGATTTTCCTTAGGCAAACTCATAATCACTTCTGCTACAACTTTAGCTATTCGCTATAATTCTTGGGAATGTATTGCTACTATTTTCGGAAATCCTGCAGCCTTCATTGTCATTTCTCTCACAATTTGTGAAGTGTTGAAAAACATGTACAAATATAGAGAGATCACTATCTCGCTCTGACTACCTTTATCGATACCTGCACAAGTTCTGTTATTAGGGGAACCACCAAAGAGTTCCGTGGCCCTTATCGCTTAAGATTAAGCGATAACAAAAAAACAATAGAACG
>JAAAYG020018333.1:0-19741 GCA_009936455.2 Tomocerus minor
GTATTTGTCAACCTCTTTTATTTAAATATTATTGCAAAATAAGTCACGGAAAAAATATGTTAATATTGATCATGTCTGGAAAATTATTTCTAGGATATTTTTAAACGGGGACGTCTTGGACTACCAAACCCTAATGAAACAAAGCTTTGAGTTTACTTTGACTAAACTTCCTTTCCTTCTCTCTATGCGGCAAATAAAAAGATTTCGATTTCTTGAAGAACCCAATAATTTCCAACTTTTTATATGCTCTTATATGTTAATCCGTCTTTTACACTGTGCCAATAGAACCCATTCGCTTAGGGTGGACTTTTAAATAGAGATGAAATGAAAGCGACGACTGAAAAGTCCTTTAATCTTTCACCTTTTATATTCGGAGATAATACTACACCCATTACAATCGTTTGGCTCTGTGCACTTACCTTTGTAGGGGTAGCATTGCTCTGGTTTTGGACGCCCTACTCTTTTGGACGGAAACAGAGAAAGTAAGATAAAACACTGTCACATTTCATACACATTTATTTTAAAGTTGTGTTTATAATCAATGCAATTTACAAATTCTACAAATTATGCTGCAGCTAAAACTAATGAGAATCAATGAGTCAATAGTTATCTCAGAACGGGCTTTTTTTAGTCGTCAGTCGGTCTTTGGTCAGCTAAAATATACAGGAAATGTGCGAACACCAGCTTTTGCTATTAGATTCCCATTGGGAAAATGCTCTCGCAAATTGTAGACACTAATTTCCGTTTTAATTTCATTAAAATGTATTTGTCCATGATAGATAAATTAATAAGCCAGTCCTACAGGTTTATTTCTTTGTGAATGTTACAGTATGGGCTTTATATGTCGAGCAGATTTTTCTAAATAAATATTATGCATAGAAAATATATTTTGTCCGCTTTGTATTTCAATCCTACCGAGAGAAGATTTAGCATTCCATTTTAATATTTTCGTTATTATGCATGCCTGCCTGTTCTTTCCTTTCAGTCACATAATTATGCTAATGCAATAAATATTGACATTTACTTATTTTTATTTTGGATTCAGAGCAAGAAATTGTTTACTTTAACACTTATAGGGTGGGACTTTAATTTGTGGTGCCATAACCTTAACCTGAAACTTCAACTTTTCTGCATTAATTGTTACTTACACAAAACACTTTCGATTTTCATGAAATTGTTTGTACATACATCAACATCTCTGTCAACTCTATAGTTACGTGTGCATTGCTTGAATCATTGTTGAGGCAGTTTAAGTATGCTGCTTGCATAGTTCTAAATGATGGCTCTATACAATAAATTTTATGTTGACTGCCAATTTTACGTCGTACTTGTGCCATAAAATGTACCTAAAGTACTTGCAAAAGCTTCTGTTGTCATTTATCTATTTTATCAAATAGAAATATTCATTTTGTGTCTCAGATTCATACACATGTTGTGTATATTTAATACGTAAAATAACTGGAATATAAAATATAAAAAAAGTATATATTATATGCCATTGTCACTTCATTGCAGAAACAAAGCATAGTTTATATTGACCAGTGGAAGATATAAAAGAATTGTATGAAATTTTATTTATAGTAATTCCGGATGCCAAAGAAACAAATGGTGCCAAATAATTTTATCTGTATTTTTACGTCTAACCTCATTAATAACTACATTGACCAACTGATACAATTAGATCGCTACAAATGACATGGAATACTGCTGAATTTCTGTTTGTTTTAGGCAAAGAATCTAATTAGGTGAGTAGGTTAGGCACAATATTATATTTAAAATATTTGGGTCGATATAAACACTTTTTGTTCATTGTTTTATTGGAAGGCTTTCTAAGCGGCGTCAGCCGTCCCTGCGACACAATTGGATAATTGTTGATTTTTCAAAGTTTAAAACTATTTAAGAAAGGATTTATCATAATCTTCAAGTTGGTCAATATAATATGATCATATTTTTTAGACTGCAATCAGTTTCATTTCTCGCAGGTTTAAAATTATTTGTCTAAAACTAGTCAATGTTATTGCTAAATACGAGTGCTGAAAGGGAATGTCTCTATTGTTTTCTAGTTTCTATGCTAAATTGCTACACATTCCACACAGAAATATTTATGGGTATACCTATTTATTAGTAGTTTATAATTGATATTTTTAATTGATAAAAAGTTTGAAAGAAAAACATGACATATCAACCTCAATTTGAATAAACTATCTCATTCTGTTTAGCAGAAAATATCATTTTTTGAACAATGGCATTCCACATTATACAATTTCTCCTATTTTTAGTTAAAACTGCCTTTTTATCTCCACTACACAAAATTTGGGATGACGTAGAGACTCGTCGTATGGAATTGTCAGGCAGGTATAATAGTATGACCCTCTGACTCGCCGTCGCAGTATTTACTTGTCGGTAATTATGGTTGTGAAGTACTGGGCCTTCCAGCGGGGCAATCATGGCGGCGACCACCATATAAAATTGCACATGGCGACTTACTCAAGCAGGCTACTGTATATTTGTAAACTAGTCCATCAAGTGACGTAGAAAATGTAAAAATGTTGTTATTGAATGAAAACAATTATGTATCATGCCCCTGCTTAAGGTCCTACTGCATGCAAGAGCCCACGAGGGGTCGACTAAGGAATTTACTTGCTTTTCTGAATTTTCTGGTTATTTTCTGGAATGGTTATTGGCTCAAGCACTTAGAATCAAAAATGTTTTCTTATGCTACTGATATTCATTGGAAAAGGTTAACAGTGCTTCAAGGTTAGTTTAAGGAGAGATATGTGTAGAGGTAATTGACCAAAATGAGCACGCCATAAAACAATGTATCCTAAAACATCAGAAAAACTTCCTGCTAGGAAATAGAATAGCTCTAATATAAACAATTAGCATAAAAGCCTATATAATGGGTTCTAATTAATTAAAAAAAATAAAAAATGGGTAATTACGTTGTAGGGTTGTTAACCTGGATAGTACTAACAAATACGATATTAATATCGTGGATAGTTCTCGAGTAACATTAATGTGAGAAATCTTGTTGTACAGGAATGAATCTCTGAATTTCAATGGGAAAGAGGGAGGCAAGGATAAAGATTCAAAATCAAAGGCGAAGGAAAATCAAGATTGGAGTTATGAGGACTATGGCGGTAGTGATCCTTTGTCTGGACAACGCCTTGTTAAAAGAATAAAGCATTCCGAATTATCTAATAGTACAGGCGCCAAGTACCAACCTATCTCTATCTATCTAGAATCAAATGGTAATGCCACCAATAACGAGACTTGTAATTCTAAAGACTGCGACCTTAGACATGAAAGTGAAATAAATAATAACTTTATGCGGCAAGGTCCGTCCTCGTGCAAAATAAATTCTAAAGGAAGAATTCATAGTCAAGGAATCGAGAAGTCATTATCCTGGGAGACTGAGTGGAAATTGGAGGATCAGCCTACTGATTCGGTAATATAAAATCATCTCAATTATTTCGTAAGCAACCACATTCGTAATTTTCATATTTCAATTTTTTTGATATTATAAAAGGAATCTACAATAATGCCGAAACAGAAGAACAAGCAGTTTTATCGCACGCGTATATTTACACGTTCTAAACATTACGAAGACTACAATGACTGTAACGGGGCTCCCCCGTTAACTCCTCCCGATAATTTTTCTGATCCCAAATTCCGTTCTAAGGAAACTGGCAAATCAACGGATGCGGTAACTTCCATTCAAACGTCGTCTTCTGTGAATATTGTCAATTCCGGCAAGGCTGCATATCCAATTTACATTCATGATCAAGAAAACTCGGTTAACAAAGTCTATGATGAAAAAACGGGCCAAAACCTCAATTCTGTAAATAACCGTATATATTCCAAGCCTTCCAAACCTTTCCAAACAAACAGTTCGTCCATTTCAGGCCATTCCAATGTTCCACTTGATGGAATCAACAATGAAAATGCTGTGCAGAAAGGAAGCACATTTAATATGAAGAACTCCTTCACTAATGTAAATCCTTTCAAAACTTTCACTCCTCTCAGTGCAACTAAAGTAGCAAAATCTCTGAACAAAAGCTCCATTAGCTCTGAAAATGCTTACAAAACGACCAATTTTGAATTGAATTCCAATACTACGAAAGATGTAGTTACGAAAACGTTTCCTGCTTTTGGGACTGTCAATAATTTCAACAAAGCTAAACCTCTCGCCGCTGCTCATGCCCATACTCCAGTAATAAGTGTGAAACCTTTCAGCACAGAAAACTCGAAGGAAGTCAGAGGAGATGTCATTGAAAATAAGCATTCGCTCAACAAAACTTGGAAGACTGGCGCTTACGACCGTACTCTAAAACCAATTTTCCCTGTCAACGGGGCTAACTATGGCGACAAGGTCAAGACGTTGACCACAGACAGCTCTATTAGTACAGACTGCTATACTATTGACACTTTCGATGGCTCTAAATCAAGACATTTTTACGATGTTGACTCTCTGATGAGCTCCCAAAACGTTGACTATGACGGATACGACAACGAACTTGTTTACGAAGAAGTAACAATCAAAGACATTCCGAAATTCCAGGACTACCTATTTGATCTCAGAACCGTCCTACCTGTAAAGATTTCTGAAGTGAGAAAATTAGGATATTACATTAAGTGGGACAACGGTAACGCTAACTTCTTTCTCAAGGATCCATTTGAGCCCTTGGCCTTTGTCTACTCGGAACCTAAGGTAGGACATCTTAATTACTATTCTATTCGCCACGTTAGAAATATATTCATGACTTAGGGATTAAAAATTATTTATTTTGACGGGGTAAGTATATATCATCAGTATTTAAATGTGTAAGCCATTTTCTTATTAAACACGGTTCAATCTTCAATCAGCAAACGTGACTTAATGTAGCTTTTAGAGTTACGCCACTGCAAAAGAAACTCAGTGTAAATCGTGATTTATAAAAAAGTTATTAGTTGGCATCGTACATACATACAACGACATTCATTGTCACTGACCATACATCTATGTCTTGTCAAATCGACACAGTAATAAGGTTAAATATATGTGGGTTAATAGATAAGATTAAGAATTAAGCATTTTAACATTTAGAATCAAGGTACAAATATGAATATGAAATTTTAATTGTGTTGTATAGTTTTTTAATGTGGAAAAATCAAATTTGCATGTAAAATTGAAGTAGAGTTTTGGATCACAGATAAAACAATATTATGGACCATTTCTTTTTGAAAGATCGAATATTTTTCGAAAGTTTTCAAAGAAAGATATGATTGTTTCTCGGGATCGTAGCATTAGTCCAATTCCAATTGCCTCAACGCATTTCAAATGGCATACACATTTGAAATTATAAGGCCAAAATTATGTCGTTTCCATTTATAATAACTAGAAATATATTTTTCCATAACATAAGCAAATATCTACTATTAATATTATGAAATGCTTAAAAAATTTATATTTTAAACTATTTTGTATTCATCATTTCCGGTGGTATGTTCTGTGGTACAAATCCGTCTGTTTATATCACAGGTGGCCGTTTGAAGTTTCAGACGGCAATTAGTGACAATAAATAGGATATGAGATGTTCATTAGTGTTTTTAATTTAGAGATGGACAATGTAAAAGGGAAAGCCTTGGATTGCCTTTTTGATAAGTCAAAT
This sequence comes from Tomocerus minor, assembly GCA_009936455.2. Taxonomy (NCBI): domain Eukaryota; kingdom Metazoa; phylum Arthropoda; class Collembola; order Entomobryomorpha; family Tomoceridae; genus Tomocerus; species Tomocerus minor. The sequence goes on from JAAAYG020018333.1 coordinate 5,652, forward strand.
TGAATTTCAAACAAAACAATTTGACTGTTAGTAATAGTTTCCGACTTTAGATTTCCAGATTTGTGACAATCTCCAGAAAATTGGTGTAGGATGTCGTAGCATTTGTTTTTGATAAATTGTACGGAGGGTGAGCCATAGGTTATTTTTTTATTAAGTGGAGTTGAGTCATGTAGCTGAAGTTGCATGAATATGGAAATGGTGAATGGGTGGTGTGGTTGTTTGCTAAAGATTTCTTCCAACCACGTTTACATTTTACAAAGTAAAGTAGGTGAGAGGAAGTGTTGGAATGGAGGTTGTCATTGTAAAACGGAAGATGTTGCATTCAATTGTTCTGAGGTTTATAGAGTTTACTACTACAGTCATTTCTGAAACATACGAAGTTTGATTTTCATGAAGTAGATAAAAAGATAGATTCTCAGCGACGTTTGCTGATAGCACTACTTATTGTTCATTGTTGGAAAATGAAGATTGTGTGAGGTTACGAGATAAGGAAATCAGTAGTGAGAGAGAAGTAAATATTTAAAAGAAAGATGATAAAAATCAAGAGAGGGGAATCATGTGTGTAGTACTTCTGTCTATGTGTACATATTGTTGATTGTTGATGCTCACTTTTATGAGAAAATAAGATTAGTTTCTGCTTCTGTTGGTAGGTTATTGTTGGTTTCTTACTCACTGCTCTGTCATTATCTATTAGTTGGTTTAATTAGCTTATTAGTAGTACATCGCGCTCACCACGACTTAATGGAGTTGCATCACTTGCATCAAAAGAGATAACTCCTGCCATGTGATTATTCAACTAGACTGATGTAAGTTAAAATAGTCAGACAAATCAAGACAATTGGTTTCTTGTCTATTCCTACGTTTCTCTTGCTCCATGTTAGTAAACTACACTGACGTAGTACTTTTGAACTTGTATCTATTTTTTTGTCTAAAGCGTCAGCGATTTTTCAAATATTGACCAGCAAAATCAGCAGGATTTGTTGAATGGCTGAAAGATTTGTCTGCCCATGTTGTCTCATGCTCCCATCGCATAAATAAATCATTCAATGAAAAGCTGTAGTGTTTATAATGTGAGTGAAGACTGGAAATATCAGGCCAACGATGCACAACATTACCAAGTGTGTATAATAATAATAAAAAGCAACGAGCTACTGTTTTTACATCTGAACATGTAAAGTAACTTTATTTAGTCGCTTTAATTATATGCGCAGTGTAGTTAAAGATGCAGTGATACTAAGTAAGATTCAAGATATCACTCAATTTTTTGATTAAATTCTGTAGCCAAAAAGAGTTTTTCTTTGTGTGCTTTACATGAGCGTCACAATCTAATGCCAACAAAATGAAGGTCTTTTCGGATCACATTCAAGGATACTAGACTTTATTAATAAATAAATGTAATCCTGCATAATAAGTACATAAATATAAGCAAACTCTCTGTTGTACTTCTCACCTCCCTAATCCACTTAAGCTCATCCATCCACCATATTTTAATAATGGCGTTTTATGACGGAAACTCTAAAGAATCATATTTAGAAACAGAGGCCACTGACTTATTTTAGTATTCTGGCTGGCACTAGCATTTCCCTGAATGGAAGTTACGATTGTTCTTTTTAGTGGGGATGCTATGCAATTTACTTCCCTTCTACAATTTACAGCTTCTAAATTTGTCAAGAGCTCAAAACTGTAGCAAGCTCTATATCATATCATAACTAACCTATATTTATTTTATCGTACTAATATTGAGGTCTTATTCCTAGTCAGATCAATTTATTCCACATTCGAAGTGAACTGCCAACGTTAAACTTATTCTCTAAGTAGGTACTACACGTTTTAATCCACCCTTTATCGCCCCCACTCTTAATATCCCCGTCCTTTAAAACGCTCTCATTATACAAGAGCATTGTACAGGTCTTCATGTAGAAATGGCAATTGTTAAAATTGTTATTTTTTAATTCTTGACGTGAATTTTGAATATCATTTTTGAATTCCTCCTTTTAAAATTTGTATAGGAGTATTTAACTATGAAGTTAGTATATCTAACTATAAATATGTAAGATTTATGTATGTAAACAATTGTAGTAAAATGGAATATAAAATATCGAAAAGTGATGCAGGCCATTGACAGGAATTAACTAAATAACAAGCAAGAATTTCATGAAGCTAAACGAGGTAAATAATTGTGTCTAAATAAGAAACGGAGTGAAAAAGTGGTTGGGTTTTGGGAGCTTAAAAGGGTAATAGGTATCTATAATGTTTAATGTGAGAATAACCATCTGAAGTCTGTGAGATAGAAAAGCTTCCTGGTTTTAACATTACAACTACAAGCAATAAAAATGTGTACAATTTAGAACAGGTGGATTACACACGTGAATACATTCATGGTATCTCGGTATCCGTGAAACATTCATAGAAATTAGTAGGATAAATCCAGACTTGTATTCTTTTGCTCATATAGAACTCCAGCTATTTAACATTTTAGTACAAAAGAAGGATATGTATATAAAGGCTAATAAATCCCGATTTAGGCGTAGACCAAGAGCAAAAAGACTCCTGTGTGGCTTATAAAAGGTCGTAGTATAGCATTAGTCACTCATTGTCAGTGAGATATTAAAGTGTGGTATTTGTAGTCTCTGTTTAATGTACTCTAGCTATCCGCAAATAAAATAAATTGCCTTTTGTGGAGATGGGATGCAAAAAAAGATGAATATAAAATTATGGAGAGAATGTAATTATTTGGATGAGGAAGGCATTAGTTCAGTTGTTGTTATATACTGCAAGATGATCCAAAAGAACATGTTCATGACATTTACTCCAAGTATATTTTTACATATAAATTACTGAATTAGCGTCTAGTATTGCTAAACCCAAGTCTAAGAATATTATAGAATTGATACTGATAACAGCAGAAACATGTGTATACGAAGTGAAATATTTATGTAGAGTCTCATGATGATGTCCCATCCCATCCTATTGTCAGATAAGATAAAAAGTACCTTTTATTGAAAGATATTATTTGTGTCGTTTCTCTAGATTTTCGTTGGTGTACTTTGTACATAGTAGCGTAGAGTTATTAGCAAATGTGTTTTTATGACTTTCATTGTTTCTAGTTTTCATTGTCTTTTACAAAGTGGAAGTTAAGACTGCATCACAGCAAAACAAACTGCTACGCTCTTGTGATTTACTACTGCATTAGCATCTGTAGTCTTCAGTGTGCAGAGATGCTAAATATATTTTACTATTGCTTTTGGGCAGATAACTATAACTACCTACGTAGTTTACTCGATTGTTAGTAAAATAACGATCTTTTAAGATAAATACTCAATTTACTAATAGTAAAATACATGTGCTTACTATGAGTAGTGCTATTATTTCATTGTGCTATAGGAATACAATTTAAATTAACAACTTTTATGACTCATGTATTCTGAGCTATAGAATGACTCACTCCACACTCTTTGCACAGCTTAAAATTACTATACTACAAACAATCTACACACAATTCGTCAAGCTATTTTTCCCATTGTTAAGCGTTTTATGTACTAGTACTTGGGTCCAACCTCCGGTGGGGTACTAAAGGCTTTCAATTATAAATGCATCTTAAAGTTTTACTGGCATGAAATATCTTACAGACTCGTTTGAATCTCCAGTAAATCACTTGAAGTCATTTATGCTTCAAAAATTCATTTTTCCTCCTGAAGAAATGAGATTTTTGCCTGGCAGAGAAATATTATAGAGACGTGGGGAATAATTTAAAACGCCACATTAAGGAACTCGAGAAAATTAGAAAATCTGGAAAAATTGAGTTTTAAAAAGTCAGAGATTTTCATTGTTTGAAAATCACTACATAATAAAACTCTATCTATTAATTTGATGAATGTTGATGCAAGAAAATGTAGTTCGCTATTATTATATATATATTTACGTTAAGCATCATGCCAAATTTAAAATAAATGTCTACCTTTGTTGTTACGAGCTCTACTTCATTCTTGGCAACAATATCATGACATCAATGAATTATAAGACGTAGCTGCAGATTATGTAGTATTGTTAGATACGGTTTCACACACACCCATCTTGTTCTTGAGATTTATTTTGGATGATACAATGTTGTAGTTTACTGATTGTGATCGTAATCGTAAGATGATGGCTTGTTAAGTTGATGTACCCTTACTCTTTTGGACAGTCCTTGACTTTAAAAGCCATTCTTAATTGCTTTGCACTTTGTTCCAACATTGAAAAGCTATTGTAAGACTAACTCCTCTTAAAAAGAGCACTATAACTTTCTGACGAATGTTCAAACTTAAAATAACATTCATTAATAGGATTTTGAATTACTTAATTCGAAAATGAAATCTTCACAATCAATTTGAAGCATAATCTGTGTAATATGAAATTGAAGGATTGTTAGCCATATGTTTTTATATCTTGAGTTGGTTTAACTTAGCTCAATTTTAGCAGTTCTTTGTTTTCCCTTCAGAGAAGTCTTCATTTTTATTTCTGCCTCAGTGTGGGAAAATTAAGATGGGTTTAAAAAAAGATCTGCTTAGTAAGGATTAAATTTATTGCTTAGGATCATTCTGTTGGTCGTAAAGTACGTAATTAGCATAATCATCAGTTTGAATAAAATAATTTACGATGCAAGATCTTTCAACAACCAATAATTATATGTAACGACGTGTTTTTTGTGACTTCCATTAAAAGAGCTATTAATGCAATCGGTTTTGCTGTAGAGCATTGCTATTACTTAGCTGTGCATCCTTCGGCCGATTCTATGCTAATTTACTGCATGACAATTTACAAGACCATCTAACAGTAATTTTATTGTGGAATTAAATATTAAGACGGTTCATCAGCCTACCTACTGTGAGTGAACTTTAATTGTGCTGTCCATATAGAAAGAAAGGAGTTTGCTCTTAATCCAGGTACATCGTAGTAATAAATTACAAATGTTAGCACTCGTATGATGAAGATAAAGGCCATAAATATGAATCCTTCGAAACTTGTGTGCTCCTTCATAGAATCCGTCGACGCCGTAGCAATGCGCTGTCTTTGCAATTTTATTGTTTAGCTCTCAGCATTTTGCTGAATATGAAAAGCAGGAAATCAGGAATCCAGTTTCCTTATTTAACATTTCTCTTTCCAAAAAAACAGACTATTGTCGTAACTGAGGACGGAGCCAGGGACATTTATTTCCATTCTGTTACCATGCAGTTTTGGAATGCAGAATGTCCTCGGAGGAATCATGGTGTGAGGTTTTATGTTAATAATATTTGAAGCCAACTTAGCCTGTGCCAATTATTTCATTAGGGAGTTGGAAATTACTGAAAATATTTGAACTGTAAAGTTATGAAAAAGTCGTTAGGTTAGGACAGACTCCTAATAGAGTAATGGGATTCTGTTGAAAGACTTGGGTTTCCCGTGTCCCTGGAAGCCTCTCTGGTATCAATAACCTGTTGATCTATGAGAAAGCCTCTTGTTCTTTGATTCCAGAGCTATATTTAGATTTTATCTCTGCATATCATCTGCCAAGAGGAGTGACGAAACAGATGATTTGAACACGGGATTCATAAGTATCGTAAATAGCTCCTTTAACTGCGATCGTAACATCAAGTGCCAACCGAAGTCGTAAAAGGCAAACCCATGTAAAGTCCGGTGTTTAATAGTAAAACGGTACTGGTGTCCCATAATTTATGACGAGGGCACCTAACGGCTTTTCTGCTATGCACCTTGATTTTAACGAGATATTAAAATCAAAAAGAAATTCCGCCGAGCTCTCATTTACTACTCGTCTATAAAAAGATGTTATTGCGGAGTGCCAGAGCTAAGAGGGCATTTCATCGATTGATTTCACTTGGCAGATCCACCATTCTTTTATGTAAGTACTAATTCAGTGTTACAGTTATGTCTCCTATTTAGTTCTGGGGAGTAGAATGCTGCTCCATTTTACACCGAAAAAATAAATGTCACCGTTATGTTTATGTTCTGAATGTATTCATGCGTGTTTGATAGCCATAGAGGAAACCATTCTGCTTTTGTCGTAATCCATTTAAAATTTTCTACTACATTTACATGATCATCCTTTATGAACATGTTTAATTTCACCGAATGTACTGAAACAGTCAACTCATCCAACTGTAGAAAGCCTTCATAAAATATTCATGATTATAATGGGTAATAAGAACTGAAGTCCTTGTTTATATTTTAACAATTTAAGAGCCAGTATCCGTGTAAGGCACCTATCCCAACCACAAAGAGAAAGAATGAATAAAAGCATGCTAAATGTGTCATGGAGTAAGGATGTCATAAAATATTGTAGGACAAACTATGCATACTCATTGGCTTTTTGCTGCCCATAACTTGGCAGCGGGGTTCAATGAATTTTCAGTGACAGATAGGAAAATTAAAAATAGGGTTTTGACTTCAGAAGGTAATCGAGGAAACTCAATCAGACGCAAAAAAATTGTTTGTCCTGTCTAATATTACTAGGTATCTGTGAATTAAAATATATTGGCTACACACAGGCTACTTTTATCATGTAAATAAATAAAAATATGATGCGGCATCAATATGTTTTTATGTAGTGAATCCAATAGGTATCTAACAAAGTGAAAAATAAATGTAAAAAGCATAATGTGCTACATGTGTGTTGTAATTGTATTCTAATTCTATGGGTTGTCTCTCAGAAATACTCTGCTGTGAATTGTTGAGTACAGCAACTTATAAGCATTGTATTTGGTTTCGTATTTGCAAACGTTGTTGGTAGGTATATAATATTTGGATTTTTCAGACTAGGCTATTGATTGTTATTGACAAACGTTAAACCACATTGTCATTGTCAGTAAATGTTTGCAAATAAATAAATTCTACATCTGCGTTTTTATGCTTTGCCAACGAATGCAAAACATAAACATCCATTTCGCTATTATCACTGGGTTTATGCATACTGTTTATATTTGGTTTTGGTTGTGATTTGATATGAGTCTGACATTTCCTGGCTGAAATTTTTTATTTTATACTTGTGCATGTACTCGTATTATTTACTTTCTACTCTATCTATCACACCACCGCACCACAACACACAGCAGTGCTGAAACAAATAATAATGTGTAACTTGAATTGTTGGCTACTAAGTAAGCACCGCTGTGCATGTCTGTGCGGAATTCTAGGCGTAAGGTTCAATCACTGATACTGCATAATTCACCGTAGTTAACCATATCAAAGAAATATGATTGTGATAAACGTGTAGTATGCTAGTGACAAGGCCGCAGCATTTATTTTTCGGAAGGGCTACTTTAGAAATTATTGAGAAAAATATTCTGAAATTATATTTTAAACCCGAAACCAGTGGCATGAGATGCTATCGAATTTGTTTCTCATTGTTGAAGCACTTTCTTATTATTATGAGAGTTTTTAAGTTCGTATTGCTAGAACCAACGATGATGACCCTACTATAAATATATCTATGGTGAAGAGATAACATTGATTGTCTCTCTATTATATATGAATAAATGTAACTGCTATTGGTAGTTTACATGATATATTAAATGCATCCTGTACTTTGCATGAATAATTCTATATATGCACATCATTTTACATTATACAGTAGATTTTTGTGTCCTGCCACAATGAAGCAAATGTTTTTTTTACCTGTGAAATCTTGTTTTCAATCATAAAGTATCTATTTATATTTCATTTTTTGTTGTTTGACAAAGAGATAGTCTAGAAACATGAGGCGAAATCCTAGGTTGAGCAATATTATTATGTTTTTATTTGGATACGTACTTTGTTATGGATTTTAACAGCTAGAATCCGAGAACCTTCTGACACTTGTACTTTGGATGTTGAAAATATTCATGAGTGGCAAGATGAGCATTTGTTTGCGACTCTGCATAAGGATTACAAGACAGCCACATGGTTAATAGTGTACATCTCAGTACAAATGATTAATGATCAATGAACTTTGATCACTAAGTTGAACTTTTACACAAATAGAAAGTTTTGAAAGGTGTAATGCCTATATATAGATCTATAGATCTTGATGTTCCATTTTAGAGCTTTGTGTCGCCTTATTCACAAAGCTGGCGGAATTACATGCATCATACTTTAAATGCTCATCTTTCTCAATCGACATCGGGGCAAAGCACTGTAGTTGTATGCCTTATTGATGGTTATCATTTCAATTCTAACAATACAACATAGCGTCCGTTTTACCGTTATCACATGCAGAATGTTCTTTTTAGAGCAAAATTGGTTCCTAAGGTCGTGGAGGATAATAAATTCAATTTAATAAGGATGTTACGATGCTATAATTGTAGAGATGAACAAACTTTGATATTGACACATTTTTATTAAAACTAGCTATAGCTACCCAAGTCATAATCTAAAAAGCTTTCGCTAGATGTTCAAATTTATTTGCTGATATATTGGTTTTGTATAAATCATTTCCCTTCATAATCAATAATAACATTTGGGACTGAAATAGCAAATCTTTTTTTGTCAAAAATGAATTTATAGTTGTTTGGCACAAATGTTTACCATTCAAATGGACATAATATACTATATTCATGGAGTAGTGATATACTGCTGGACGTTTCAATTGTTGCAAAATGATTTTTATTAATGTTACAATGCCAAATGTGTTCTTGTAGTCTGTAAAGAGTTACAAATTTTGTAACGCACACAATATAAATTCATTACGCCTGCAATGCAATAGTCGTAATTTGAGATACCTATCATCTAGAGGGGTAGGTCACGGAGTGTACATGTACAGAATTCTGTTGTATTCATGCTCGTAGTTTGTCTAGGCCAAAGCTTGTTAGCCTGTGTCTAAGGTGCCTGATATAATAAACATAAATATAAAATGTAGTTGTTTAGTCATACACAGCTTATCCTTAGCCAAGCGTGACACCTTTTATTCTGTTTCTTGGTTAAAGTTAATACTCTGCTAATTCTAACAGCATATATAAATAATGCAAATTACAGCCGCATGAAAATATAATAAAACAGTTTTACAATGCTTTGTGCTCTACTCTTTATGTTCAGCAAGAGCCATAAAATATATGATCATGTACAATAGAAAGGTTTCTATATGTGTCTAATCCTAATCTACATTATTAATTGTTGTATAGCGTGTAGCATTTAATGTAATTTATGTACTTAGACAAAATTTACGACACTATACTGAGAAAATTAAGACACCCGAATTAATACTTTGTTGATATTACAATGATTAACAAGTATCCAAATTTGAAGTTCATTGTTTTATAAGAAGCGAGGACCAGGGAAAACGTTTTGTCTTTTTGTTCTCTAGTCCTTTCCTAAATAATAATGTATGATTATGATTATCGCTACTGCCATTGTACCAATAACATTATGATTATGATTTACGGTAGTTAAATATATCATAAGTATTCACTGTTATTTAAATCATTCACTATTATGTACGACTAGACAATCAATGCTATTTAATAGCGTTATTTGTCATAAAACTTTGTATTTTGGATTAATAATTATCGTAAAGGAATGAGACATAGCGGGTTTTCCTTGTGTATGACTATTCTAACGTCGAACAAACTGATAACAGCATTATTATTTAGAATTTGGTTGAGGGTAAATAATATTATAACCAGAAATAAGGAAAAGCTTTTGTTTGTGAGTTGTAATCCTGTTGATACATTTTTGAGGGGAAGTATTGAATAATGAAAAGGAATTACGCCGTTCGAAATTAGATATAGATAATTCGAATGCCAGGAAATTGGTGTGCAGGGATTTTTAATCAACGTTACTTGAGTATTTGTGGAATTATTCATACATGTTAATGCTCTTGAAACGACAAGGATTGACGTTTTGTATAGAAATGTGACGAGCCTTGAACATCGGAGATGTCTCAGCAGACTAAACGCATCATTTGACTTTATTTTAAAGGAAATGAAAATTCTGATAGGGTCAGATTGAATGTAAAAGTTTCAAAAGCAAATCCTACGAATAATATTTGTAATGAAAAATATTTAAGGTTCAATATAATCCATGAGAGGATTAAAATCATCTTGTTATAATTTGGCAGGCTACCAATAACCTTTATGAATTCAGGGACTTGAAAGACGGAGTGAGTAGTAAGAGTATAATAATGGGCATAAGATAAAATATTTTCTAGTGAGGGATTAGTAGGGGCGTGGTACAGCCACTATTAGACTGGGTCAACTGGGTGTAGTTCTGTACGAGTTCCAATGTCTTTAAGATCTTCTTGCTTTTTAGTTTTGTTTTCGAATATGGTTGTAGGTAGGTACGCGGCACTTAATTTTCACTGAACACGAGAGCTATAAATTGTGCATACGATTTCCCCTTTATGCAATTTTGAGCTAAAGTGCATTTTCTACATGGACTGAGTTCTGTTTCACTTTTAATATTTAAACTGGCAAAAGATGAGGAGCCACGTCACTGTGTTTTCCTTTTTCATTAGTCATAAGCAGTGGTAATAAATATAGCTAAGCAAGGCATTCGTCATAACAGCCTAATAATGGCATGCTATTATTATTACATTGTAGTCTGTCGATATGAATGCATGGACTCGTCGAGTAGTTGAGTGAGCTCAAGCCATCAGAGTTTAAGTTAAGGCATAGAAAAATTGGAGTTGGCTTTTGACATTCGCACTTGTCCTATTAAAGTATAGTAGAAGTTGCCTGTAATTTGTATATTTATGTACATCGATTTGTGATAGAGTAGAGAGTATAAAAACTACATGCCAACAACAGGCTAATGCCTATCTATTTAAACTTTTTCTGTGTTGATTGAATAAGATATCAAAATGCTGAATGTGGATGCACATTTTAGCAGTTAGTATTATAGTGTTGGTGTTATGCTGTAGTAAGAAGGTCATTCACGTTTAGTTTATGTTTCTGTACTTCGCAGATTTCATTTCGCTCTTCCGTTGCTTTTGCTAAAAATGAGAGTTAGCTAATTGTAAGCTGGCTTGAAAAAGAGTCGAATTAGAAATGCACGTTGGCTTGTTTGTGTGGTTTTGGTGAATAGGCTCTCTATATCTACTACTACATATATTTATATATACGTCTATATATGCTCTTTATACGCTGTAGATACATATGTTCTTTCGCCTCTATGCTTTTGTATATTATTATGATCTTGCTAACTAAAAACCTAACTACTACACTACATCCATTTACACTATCTGTACTCTGTACACTAAGAGATTGTAGTTTTTCTTATGCCTACTTATTATCGTTATAACTTGCGCCTGGCCGCCGCCGCAAACTTGTGCTGTAATATTATCTATACACGTTTACCTCATTCATATACGATAGATATTTTTAACAGAGTTGGGATCGAGATGCCTCAATTCACCTTTCTGTATATATGTATATATATATATATATATATATATATATATGCATATCCCATGTGATTAATGAATAACTGCCTTGTTATTCAATGCCTTGTAAATGAACCAATTTGTTATATTATAATTAACGATTTCGAGCATTGAATCTCTTTTTTCCATTACCGAGAAAATTGTTTGGCATTTTAACTTGTAATTGTAAAGTTCTAGGTAGCATTAAGTAGACATAATTACATATCAGCTATAAAGTTCCTCTGTACATTTACGACAGCTTTTCCAATTGAATCAAATCAAATGGATATCCTTATATCAACATTAGACTCACTGATTGCATTTATTTGCATTTAATAGATATACGTACGTAATCATATGTTTAAATAACATTAAAGGCCTCATCGTGTCCATTAGCACTAACGGCATATATCTCAAATGAATTTTCTTGATACTTATCGTCTTCACGACAAGAATCTCTGTCATACGTCACATATCACACTATGTAAGTAAATGTTGTTGTCTTAATGCTGAATTTGCTCGGATATTATGGACATTCTACTGTATTTGTCGTCGTATAACTATGTGAACAGGAATTCTCTATTGGTATGGCCTTCTTCTGTTTATGTGTACATTACGCAAGTCTTCTTGTTGTAAACTAGTCTCATCTCAACTCAGACTCCCTCCAAAACATATGCTAAGTTAGCTAGGTCCTGCCTCACTGCCCCACAGCTAAAGGTACAATAATATTCCATTCCTAGAATGTATAGTGCAGCATTCACAACAAATTAATCGCAAAGATGGCATAATTGAGGGTTACGCCTCCCAAATTAAATAAATGCCAATTAATTTTAACACTATATACTTACAAACTTGTTAATTTCATGGCTTCAATACCGACCTTAAAATATTAAAGCAGCGTATATTCATGCGATCAGAATTTACTCTGCGTACTTTTGAGACGCAACTTTTCATATTAGCATAGATATGTCATTTGTCATTGTAATTTTTCTACCAATAGTGTATTGCTAATTTAAAAAATGTTTGAAGAAAGTCCTGTATTTACGTATTATTTTATTACACACATTTGTTTTCCATTTTGTTTCAATTATAGTGTTTTTTATATAGCGAGGTTTGACGATCTGCTTTTGTCGCATTTATTTTGCAAGGATTTTGTTAGGAAATAATCAGTGGAAGTGCACAACGGATGGCCATTTAATTAGCTCGTTATATGGGAAATTGCCTTTGAGAAACATAAGAAAGCGTCTTATCTTTTTTTGTTTCGTTTTTGTCGTTTGGTAATGAAGGTATTTGTTGTTAAAATCTTCAAATTACATAGAATCATATAATATATTAAATATACATAAAAATGAACTTGAAATTGATCTGAAAGAACAAACAACTTTAAGGTTTTTATGGTTCAAGTAAATAAGAGATTGGATTTTCTAATTTGTTGAGTAAAGGTAATAGTAAGTGATAATTGTTTGGTAGGTACCTAGTGCAGTTTCTTTGTATTTATCTATCTAAAATGTATTTGAGATTAGGATATACGTAGTACTAACTTATTCAAGTGAGTTAAACCATTGAGATTTTGCTGCAGGCATGAATTAATGCTCTGATGTTAGTTGATGGCATAGTTTGACGCAGGTGCTAACATGGAGCTATTAATTACTCCACAAACATGCATAATGCAATAAAGTGTTGCGTACTAATAAATACGAAGATCATTGTAGTAAGTAAGTTGCTATCTGTATTATTGCCTTATTTAAGTCATCGAAATACGTAGCTAAAGAATAAAAACAGATGGGAAGATGAGACAAAGGAAAGTAGTTTTATACCATTATAAAAGCTTATAAAATACGATGTAACGCTTAAGACAATTTTTCATATGAAGCGACATGTCAATGTAGCTATTCTTTATTTGTACTGTTTAAGTACGTAATTAGCAATTACGTATTATGGACTGGCAGGAAAATAATTTATGTAGCGCCTTTCGACTACGACTAAATCATTTACAAACTAACTACGTACAAATAATAATATAATATATACATGTGTATGTATGTACGGCATGCAGGTGAAGGACTTCTGCCTCTAATATACAACAGTGATATTATTTACAAAGCATTGTAAATTGTGATTGTACTAAGCACATCTTGCAATGAGTTAAGCTGGCATATTTTGTATACGACGCTTATGCATGTGTGTATTACTTTGTGGTATAATATACGTCATTTTTATTATTGTTTCCCTATTATGTCTGCTGACGGTTTTACTTCGTGTGCGTTTTGACTATATAGCGTTTATTAAAGAGTGCTTTCTGTATGTCTCAAATTGAGATTTACTATCACCCACTTTTATGCGTATACAGTTTGTCTTTATGTTACATTGTATTCTGCAGCAAAACAATAAACTATTTCAGGTGTAAGCTACAATAATAGGGAAGTGATATGAGCTTTGTAATAAATCTCAGGACATAAAGCTACTTGTTTTTGTTTCACTTGTGTATTATGACTATAAATGCTAGCTGGGGTAGCCAAATATAGTAGGTATCTAGCGAATAGTTTTCGCAATTTCTTCAGTCTGGTTTAAAACGACAGTACAGTGTACAGTCGGTAGTTGTTTACTGCTCCAGATGTTGAATCTAATCTATCAGGCCGCGTGCTTGGATTTTTTAGATTGCTTCTTTCCTACGTCTGCACGGAGATCATTTTTTTGGTATTAAGCCCAGACGGTTTAGTATGTA
>JAAAYG020018344.1:0-19737 GCA_009936455.2 Tomocerus minor
TCAAATTGGAATGAGAGGAGGACCAAGTCCTATGCATATGCAGCAATGGGGCCCTATGCTTGTACCCCCCGCACCCCGAAGGGGTTCCCCTCCAAAGATTATAGAATTAAACACTGAAAGAGTCCAACATCATACAGCAGAGCATGCATGGAAACCGTCTTTTAAGCAGAGGGGACCCGGTGATCAAAATAAAACGGAGGAGGAATCTATAACGGAGGTACTTAATTGTAATAGTCTAGTAGCCGCTTCTACCATTGACTATCGTAACTGCTATTATTAGTTTTTTTGTGTAATCCTATCTCACTGGAATGGACCCAACACGGGTGTTGCTAGAGGGTTAGTATATTCGTCCGAAGCGTAATGTGTAGAATTCTGCTTTTCATATCTGACTTTGAGACATAGCTGCTAGTTTTCTCATATACCTCACATTTGGGCGAAAAAATAGAAACCTTCTAGTTCCACCATTTCGCTATGCATAATTAACATTCACCTTGTATTTGTTGTCCAATATTCTAAGTGGAGATATTTTCTTGCCAATTTTTTTGCCATTCCCAGCTCGTCTCTCTAATCAGCAATTATTGGTTTCTTTCCTGTAGGATATCGTGAAAAGAACGAGAGGTATTCTCAATAAACTTACTCCAGAAAACTTCGACAAGCTCCTGGGTAAATTCATGCAGCTTCCTTTAAATGATATGGAGCACCGGATACAGGAAGTAATTAAGGTTGTGTTCGAGAAGGCTATAGATAAACCACCATTTTCTGCAACACGTGCAAAAATGGTACAACTTTTAACTCCTCTTTTACATATTTCTATATCATTATGGAGCGAATGTATATTAATACTAATTAATTTTGTAGGTTTATACCGTATGTAAAAATTCTCCTGAGACTTCTAGAAAGTTTCTTAAGCAAATCTTAGATCAGTGTCAGAGGGAGTTCCAAAAAAATACTTCAGATAAAGTTGAAATCAAACAGGCTGAAGAGAAATTGGCCGCAGCTACTGAAGACAAGAAAGAACAGTTAAAAGTTGAATTGGAAGAAATGAAATATGGAATGAGGAGACGATTTCTTGGAAACGTTAGGTTTATTGGAGAATTATATAAACTCCGAATGCTCACACCGAGGATTATGGTTGAATGTGTCAACATGTTATTAAGTAAGTGCTACCTTCAGTACTCCTCTCAATTTTTCCAGTCATGTCACATTATTGTATAATAAGGGCCTGTAAAGAATTCAAATTTGTTCATTATTCTATAATGAGCGTAATGAGATGCGATAAGTATTTTTTATGGTGCTACTTTGAATTGTCGTTATACTACGTAATTGTGTTTAACCTTTATTGGACATTATTTGCCGCTACGATCACAGGGACAGTTCAATCAATCTACGTAATATAGTTATGTATTATTGTTTATTATTTTTTGTCACTTGAATAATTATCGTCGGACATTGTACTTATTAGTTTAGTACGTTTACTTTTCATTTAACTCACTCGTTAAAACTCCATTACTATTGCTACTCAGCATGGCTGTATTGAGGATTAACAAACTATTAAGATATATAGTATGACTGTGACACACAGCTAAAAAGGACGTGGCTTTCTATAACTTAGTTTTTAGACCATTGAATCCAATTTTGGGGTCCTAATTGTAAACATCGTCACAAGATAGGATACTTATGACTTTGCAGATATTAAATAGCATTTTATGTAATACGATTGATTTTAAAATTAAATGACAGATTTTCCGGATGAAGAAAATCTCGAGTGCTTATGTGAATTGCTTTCCATTGTTGGGCAAAAGTTGGATGAAAATCTTACCGAACAAGAAGCGAAAATTAGGCATTTCAGAACGAATAAATTGGAACTGCCAAAGTTTATTCCAGACGATAAATACATGGACAAGACTTTTGGAAAATTAAGGAATTTGTCAGATAACAAAGCCCTATCTTCAAGAATACGATTTGCACTGCTGGTAAATAACGTTAAAAAATTTTGTCAAAATGTTTTCTGGGGTTTTAGCTCACCGTAAGAGAGCTTATGGAATCACACATTCTATCCGTCCGTCTTTTAGCACTATAACTCTGTAACGCATCAACGGAGGTTGACCAAACTATGCACAAACATTACATATGTGCCCGTAACAAACCCTGTTTAAAATGGTCACAATCGGTCCACAGGTTATCGAGATAGCGCGCACTCACTTTTTGTTCAAAATTCTGCCATTTCTACCATTCAATCACTTTGTATATGATATTTGCTTCTATCAAATGTGAACTACTTATCTAGTATAAATAATTGGATACTGCTTCTATCAAATATCATAAACTGTGCCTAGTAAATATTAGAACTGCATCTGACAAATGTAAACTACTTTAAAATATTTGAAACTGCTTCAAGCTGTTTCTTTTACCTTTATTTGATTTTTATTTAGGGACTCATTGCTACAGATTTCTATATTGGCAGTCATTATGTCATTTTTTACTAAAGCTGTGTACAGGGTAGCCTCCACTAGAGCCAGCTTTCTGTTACGGCTTGCCGTTAGTTTTTAATGATGATGCGAAAAAAAAATTATCCATAATTATATTTGTAGGAAGTGGTTGAGCTGCGAGAAAATTGTTGGAAACCACGTCGAGATACTAATGCACCGAAGACTATTGAGGAAATAAGACGCGATGCGATTCAACAGGAGATGGAAGAGAAACGGCAGATTAATAGACTTCCTCCAGCCAGCAGTGGCGGTGGTGGTGGTCCCGGAATGGATCAGAGAGGAGCTCAGTCTGGTAGGCAACAATCCAGTATGGGTGGCACACAACAGAAGAAAACGGGTGATTGGAATACAGTTCAAAGTAATAAATCCTCTCGCTTCCAAGTTAAAAAACCCGATCAGGTAAAACATTTACATTTATAATCTTGTAAAACCGATATCTGTCGGCAGCTTTGGTTTAACTTAATAATAAATGTAAATCACCAACTTTCAACAATATTAACATAAGTATTTTTGCATCGTTTGTGTTGTGGGTTCGAAATAGTATAAATTAGTTTGCAATGATTGTTATTCGTGAAAATATATTTCAACTTTTTAATCATTTATAGCGATACTTCGAAAATGACATATGAATTAATTGGAGATACATTTAATTTTTGTAGTCTGGCATGCCTATTCTGGCACTTTCAAGTGGAGCATGGGGACAAGGTCAGGATCCAGCAGCGTCGAATACTAACTCTTACAGCAACACCATACCAACACCGCCAAAATCGTTACTTCCTCCGCGGTTCAACCGTTTGCAAGGACTTTCAATGGATGAACCTAGGTCTAATAGTAATGTTTCCAATAACCAGTCCCCTTCGAATTACCGAGACCCAGTTCCTCAGCAAATGATGCACTCTCAATTCCCTCCTCCACTCCGTCGACCTTCCCCCGCAACTTCTACTGCGTCTTCCCGTGAAAATTCAAGACCAGTGTCCCCCAAAGAACCTTCTCCAGCTATTTCAGCTGATGAATGTACGGCTGATGTAAGAGAAACCGTTAAAAATATATATGAAGACCCGAAACAGTTATAAAAGACTGTATGTGTAACGTCTTCGCTCCTAATTGACTATTCATTTCTCCATAAATACGCATAAATATAATCTGACTGTTTGTATACAATTATTTATGTGTAGAGTAAAACAATATATTTATGATATTATAATTTTCGAGTCTTTAACTTGTACATTATTTTTATACACTAGAAGAGGAATGGAATGAGAAGTTTATGATGGCTCTGCCAAAATATTAACTCAATCTTGCTGTCATTCCCATATTCCGATTTGAGTCCTTCACTTTAATAAATCAAGTATTTTAAAAACCTCTATAGACGTATTGAAAACTTTAAAGCATCACTTTTTCGCGATATTCCACAATATCACACAAAATTACAATTTGTACCAAAAATACATTCCTTAATTGCATCATTAACTAAAGTTAAAAAAGAATGCCACTCTAAGTTTCATGAATTCATTCTCTATGTTATAAGTTAAGTGGTAAAACTAATAATTGGATTTGTTTAATTTTTTCGTTTCACTTGAAGCAAATAGTATAGATCAATTGGGCTCTGTCATTAATAGGCATTAATTGGAGATAGAAAGCTATATAGCAATTTTCATTCCAATCTTTCAAGTAATATTATTTTTATTGAGGGATTTCTACGTTTAGATTTTTCTGCATACCTTTATTGAACTTTAAAAAGAGGCATGCCTGACTCAGTGCATATCGGATTAAAAAAGTTAGAAGCATTTTTTGAAAGTTAAGCCATTGTTGTACGTAATTGCCTACTGTTTGTATACGTATATGATCAGTAGTTTATACGACATTTTATATAATAGGCTGTTTCATAATCATTCTAAGAGTTTCTGAAATGCAGACGCTGTAAATCATTGCCCCATATACATATGTGCATGCTTTATTAATTACATACGTATGTGTATTACGTTATCTCGTTATTATATTATGTGCGATACGGGAAAGTTGCATTGTAGACGATCCACTGAAGGTGTACCATTTTTTGCTGATCATTGGAAACCCTACGAGAGTCCACCATGACACCAATTTTTTAACAATATGGTGGGCCTAAAGAAGCTCGTCAAAGCAATGCGAAAGTTTGTGTTATGTGAAAGGAGGTGAAAATTTTATCTGTATGACCTTTAGGTTACATTATAGTGCTATGAAATTAGTTCATTCGTCAGTAGGACGTCGGTGTGGAGTGTGGGTATATCATGATAAAGTTGCTTAAGGACAGTTTGCACTAAAATAGTTAAGAATCTCAGAATTAACGATGCAGACAATTTGAGATGACGTAGAAAGAGCAAAGATGAGATGCATTGAGGCATGGCGAAAATTTTATTTTCATATATTTCAACATGCGTCTAAACAAATCTAAACTGTAAGCTTAACCAGATCCATTCATATGTATGATTTAATTTGATTGATTGCTTACATGTATTATAGTAAGTACAGTAGGCTGTATAAGTAGCTTTCACGAAAAATAAAGTAATTTCCGTCATCTCAGCATTAACATTGTTCTTTATAGGAGAGAAAGTCTGATCTGGATTGAATTATTCTGATTGTGAAGGTTGTAGGAATGCAAAAGGTCATCATGACATCAAAATATAGCCCAAGCGCAAACGAACAATCATTTGAGAAGATACACAACGTTATTATGTCAGTTGCTCAAAAATGTATGGCTTTCTTTTATGCGAAGAAATCAGTCCGCTTGGAGGGGCGGCTGAGCAGATTGTGACGTGTCTTGACATATTTGTGGTCTCACTGGCTTCTCGACGGTTTTTTGCAAAGACATTCTCGATCTATATCAGAATATCATTCATCATTGATCACATTATGACAAATAGAAACTTCCTAACTCATTTTGTAGAAAGTTTGTTTGTACAGTGTCCATTGTAACTTTCTCTGTCAATTTTATCCGCTAACTTTACCACTGGAAAGAAACGTACCTGATCTGACCAGCTAACAATGGGTTTATAGCATATAACCAGTCTTGTACATCTTTATCTTGAGGTGGTTGTAAAGTATACGTCCTTTCCCTTGTCAGCACACTAAAAACCATTGACACAAATTGCTTTAGAGAAAATTATGTTATATAAACTAAACTGGGTAACAAAAGATCTAGTGAAAGAAATATAGTACGTGAATTGTCCAGTTAAGGGACCCTCAGCATCGGGATCATAGACTACTTGTGAGTTTGCCAGATTTATCACATTTCTCTCCACCGGGTCCTTCTCATCTCGAAATAAGAATACGTAAGGACGACGAACAACCTGAGACAATGTTAAAAACAAATCTACTTGAAATCTTGCTCCTGGATTTGCATGAAATGCAATAAAAGACAAAGAGAGAACTTACAATCCATCGTCGTCTCCAAACTCCTCTACGATCATCACTAACGTGAAGGTAACCTCTTCGTGAGATTACCGAGCTGATACGAATCTCTTCGATTTCCGGAATGTACATGTAAAAGTCCTTGGTTGGTGACGATGGGCTTTGTTTACCAGCGTTTGCTGTTGGAGTTGGCTGCAGCAACATATTGGGCAAAAGTGATCCCGTCAAAATCAAAGATCGAGGACGCTCCGAAGCATTTTGTGGTAAATTCCTGGAAAACAAGCATTACAGTTTTCATCATTTTCTATCAAGGTAAAAATTGAGTGTAGGATTTGAAGAAGCATAGTTTAGAAAGAATTACTCAGTAGATGGAGATGGTGTCATTGATAACTGTCCAGCAATTGGATTTTCTCTCCCTTCTCCTCCAGTTGGGGACACGAGGTTCAAAAGTAAATCAGGTTCCTGCTAAAAAAAAGTAATCTTTGCTCAAGGGGATTCATACTATGCATGTATTACGTATTACGTCTCTGTAATCTGTAGTTAATCTTAATAATAGGAATGGAGGATGTTAAGTAGAATGAAATGCTTCTTACATTGTGAGCACTAACTTTCCCTTGTAAAAGTCTTACAAACTTCAGCAACAGATCACGTTCTCTTTGAGACAGTGGAGATTCGGAGTCACTTGAACTGGAAGTTCGAGGCTGCGGAAGAGTAGCCGAGTTACGCCCCCTTCCTTCTTTAGCAGCTAAATTGCAGACCTCCTACATGCACACATATGTTATGAAGAAAGTTGAGTTTTTTCCTTGAGATGAAATCCGAGATGGCTTATTATGTAGTTTTAATTATCACCGTAAGGAAGAAAAAAATCTTATCAGAAAGAAAGTTATAATGGTGTACCTTTTCTTCTTTACTTGTACAAGAGCTTCTTGAGATGGGCGTGGCTCCATTTTTGCCATTTCCTATCACGTCTGTCGCTGGGCCAAGTGCATCTCTAAGCAGAAGAGCATGACGAACTTTCTCGACTTCTTCCAGACGACGGATTTTCTCCAACTCCCACTGATGATCGAAAATGAGAGAGTCGCCCCTCGGACGCCAACCGCTCAAGTTTTCTTCTCCTCTCACGTAAGCAGAGCTTGTATCTAAGACTCGGCGAATGCGACGTGAATTACGATGAGTTCCTATCGCAAAAGTATATTCCATTATTAGATTAATTTGGAAAGATATCTACTAAATAATTAGGTACGCTTATGATGAGAAAGAGAATGTATATACCGATATCATTGGCCCTTTTCAAAACGAGATCATATAATCCAGTTAACCGATTCGCATCAGCTGGATTTTTACTTTGAGACGAAAAGAATTGCTTTAATGATCGTGCTCCAGATCTCCCGTGTATTATTATACACAAATCTTTGGTTACAATAGCTGGCTGTCCACACGACTCCAACTAAATTGAAAAAATCATGGTAGAGCGTAATCTACTTATACACTTAGATTATCGGGAACAATAATGTTAGTGAATAGATAGACTGTGAGCTCCATTCCACTCTCTTACATCGAGGTACGCTGAAATTGTTAAGAATACATGTTCTCCGGAAGGAGTTGATCTATTTAGCAAAGGGGAATTGTGCAAGCTGGAGTCCCAAGCACCTTCAAATCGGAATAGAGATCGATCTTCTCCCAAGCATTCTAAATATTCTCCTGGGAAAAGTCCCAGACTCAGAATGTTCTCATCTTCCTCTTCGTCGTCGAAATGATTACGCTCTGCGTTCGACTCGGGTGTTGTTCTTATTCGCCCTTTAATAAAACACACAGGCAAAACTTGTTAATTTATTGTAAATATTTCATAGTTAACTTAGCCTGAACACTTCTACACTTCTTCACTCGAAACTCTTAACTTTGAACTTTGAAATTAAACTACATAAATATTAATTTCTTACGAATGGTACAGTCTTATAATTCCTAAGGAAAGCAAATGATGAATTAATGTAAATGCGCAGAAAGTCTTACCAACTAAAACTTCGCGGACATCTCTCCATTTTACATCTTCATCAGTTTCATGGACTATAGTAACTCGAATTCTTCTCTGTATTCCCTGGTGCAGAATGAATATTCCACGGCATGGCAAATGATCCCCGTGGTTGACCACACATGGCACGTATTCCCCATTAGGAGCCAGTTCGCATATTTCAAACCAAACGAGGAGTTCCAACTTCTTAGCTACGTGAGATGTCGCAAGAGATGACGCAGGTGAAAGCATTGTTGCAGCGTTGTTAGTTACTGCCAAGGGAAAGCGTGTGGACCTTACTGGAGCTGAAATTGGAATCGGAGGAAGCTGCTGCAATCTACGTGGAGGATTTCTATACGAAGGTGGGCTGAATAAAAACAGTTTTTTTTAGAAATTAATGGCTGCTTTTTTAAAATCTATCAGCATCACATAATCATGATTGGAAATGTAGAAGCTTTCACTTTTACCAAAATGTTAGAAAACTTTTACTGTAAACTTTGGTAATGTAAATTACAGTAATATCGTTTGATCGATGAAAAGAGAAAGTTCTTGTCTCCAGCTCAGTGCTACACTCTGTAGAATAGAAAATTATTACTAACCAATTAGTAACTTCTTGCTTGGAATCTTTATGAAGTGGATGTTGTTGATAATGTCCAAATATTTCAAACATCACCGGCTGAGACTTCAGGTATTCAATAAATGAAGACGTAACAGTAACAGTTATCTGTTGAAATTAAATATAATTTAGATTAGGTACAATTAGGTACCTACCTAATGATGTCCCTTAGCGTTAATTGAA
Source organism: Tomocerus minor (assembly GCA_009936455.2). Lineage (NCBI taxonomy): Eukaryota > Metazoa > Arthropoda > Collembola > Entomobryomorpha > Tomoceridae > Tomocerus > Tomocerus minor. The sequence continues at coordinate 8,684 of JAAAYG020018344.1, forward strand.
AATTAAACTTACGTTCTGATTGTACGAAAAATTTATTGGAATCCCCTTTCCAGGATTTTTAATTGGTTCAGTGGAAAACGTTTCGTCAGTGTGATGAAGAAACCTGTATTTTCAAAATTAAAGTTGTTTTGTTATTTGTTCAGTGTATTTTTGTAATGCATTGTTGAAAGTTTGTTTGGAAAAAGTAAACTACAATAGGACTTTGTAATGTAATTAGGAAATGGTAGCGTTTGTTGTTCTTACTTAAACTGCACAAAAACATCTGAATATTCCTGTTCAATGCCATTAGCCTTCACTACAAGAATTCTGAAATTAAAATCCTTTCCGATCTGAAGATGATATAAGTTTTCATCCTGTAGGGAAAGTAGTTCGTTGTTTTCTTTGTTTCCAAATTGTGATTGTTCAATCTGATTAGCATATTCTCCATCCCCTTCTTCGAAATGTATTCTAGCACTTTGTTTAACAACTAAGCCTTGATTAGTAGGATCCGCAAATTCTTCTCCGGAAGTACTGGCCTGGATGATCAAGTTGAGAAAACCTTTGACATCTCCATGCTCGTTAACGATTGGGACTTGATTGTGATGTAAAGAGACGGGATAAATCAAGTTGGACAAGTAAATGTATGATCGTCCGATAAGCCTGAACCACGGAAAACGATCGTAAAACGGATCGCAGTTCGTATTCGGATTGGCAGATGCGTACTGAGAAGAAACGGTTGGAGAAGTCGGAGATATTTCATCCGCAGAATTCTGGTACATTTCCCTCATCAATTCCAATCGATGTCTGAACAGTGAGTAGAGAATAAAATTACCAAATGCTTTCTCCCAACTAACATACTCATTAAATATTTTTCAGGACTACAGAGGAACTACAAAGAGCCGGATATATATATAATCAATCTATTTTAGACACATATGGGAATTGATATTAGAATGAAGGTTTTAATGACCTTAACCAATTAAAACTACATGAATCATCTTGTCCAACTTGTTGCTCTGAATCATCTCCACCATTTATCATCATCATCATTCCTTCCCGCATCAGCTCGACTCGGTGTCTACAATTACAAATAATATTTGGTAATTTTATGATGTCTAGCAAGTAAATAGTCAACTAACTTGTAAGAAAGAGAATCCAATTCACAGGAATTAAATAGAAAAGTTAACGGAACGACTTATACGAATTGTAGACACCAAATCAAAGCTTAAAGCAGAGAGATTGATAGAGTCAAGAATAGTTTACAGAGATAATAGCTTAGCTTACATTTTTTCTCAGATAGAAAACATGGAGAACAACGACAAGAACAAAGACAGGTGGGTTTATGCACTTTCGTCTTTGTTTTCAACTCTCAAAACAACATTATTTTGTTTGTTTGTATTCCTAATCTGATTACTTCAGTAGGTAATCCTAATTCAATCAGATATGTTGTTTTGTGTTGGACACGTCCTAAAAATGTTGCGAAAATATTTTTCATCTACAATGCATTGATGCAAAACATAGCATTGATGCAAAACAAATACTCCGCTTTTACCGATTTGCGGTTACAAAATATCAAGGAAGATACACATAAAATTTGAATTATAAATACAGTAGTAGTATCAGTCAAACATAGCAAGAAAATTCAAAAATACAATACTGAATTTTAGCGACACAAGGACCAAAATTTCAAAATTCTTGCATCAGATACAGAAATGGGTAGAAATTTGAGCAAAACTATTATTTATCGTTGATTTATCAACATTTCACTCATGTCTGAAGGAAATTATCCAATTATTATCAATGCTCATTTATTATAAGCTTAAAACAAGATTTGAAGAATGATCCTTTATGAGAATTTAATATGAAAACATATCGTTGACGTGTGTACTTTGCTTGGTCGGATTAATATACCCATATTGGGGAATTGGATATATTATGTATGTTATGTGATGCTTAATGGATAGCTATATACATACATACAAGATTACTTGTGTATGTATGGCTTCCATTATAACAAGGTTTAATTTCAAATGTCTATTTGGCTGATGTTATTGTAGATTTCCTAATTTGGTAGTGCCATGTACGAGCTCGTATTTACTTACACATGATTCTCATAGCCAACGAACGAGTGTGTTTGAAGCTAAAATCTTAAAAGCAACAAACAATGCATGAAAACAGAAAGGCCATGTAATGCGCAGTCATTGTAAAGATACCTACCATGTACATATGTTTGTGATGATGTGATATTTCTCGACATAAGGAATGGTTTAAAGATACTCTTCTGCTGGGTAGTTTATTGGACATGTGTGTACTTTCTCACATTTTTGTATGCTTTAATTTTCGTATGAATAATTTGCTCTAAATGACTATGGCATTATGTTGGATTACTAAGAGCAAGCCATATAAATCCCTCTTGGCTAATGTTGATGGGTATGAATAAATGAATGAGAATAATAAATATGCCAATATTAAAAGCAGAAAATGTAGTTATCTAAATAGTAATGAAATGATGGACACGTGGAAAATAAATGAACAGTATTTACCGTAATTTCTCTAAAGTCCAATAATGAACAGCACCATTTTTCATATCCTGCACTTCTACTGCTACTAAAGTTTTGCAGATACCAACTGAGGATGTTTCATCCTCAGGATAACAACCATTTATCAGCGACGCTGAAAATTCTATTGGCAATGGCGAATACAATGTATCCGTAAGTAAAGTAAATTGAAATTGGACCTGTCAAATTAAAAAAAAAGTTTCAACTGTGTTATTTTTTAATGACAATGTATATATCCGTAGGATATACGGCTAAATATTGCATTATTCATTCGTTATAGCTTGATCAATATCGTACCTTCTTTTTTAATTCAACAGAAATTGCATTGGCTTCTTTGAGGAAAACTGCATTTCCCCATAGATCATCTCTAAGAGAGGTAAAACGATGAGATTTCCATTTTCTAAATGTCCTCAGTGCTAAATTGTATTCCGGCTCTGTCCAGTTAGCAGCCTCTACCACTGGGTTCACTATAAATTATAAATCAAGCTACTTTTTAGCAAAATCTGTAAGAAAGTTTGGAAAATTAACACACAAAAGTTTTAACTCCATTACAACCGAAAATGTTATCCTCGTCATCATGCTCCATAAACGAACTTTGAAATATTTTCGAATCTTCCATGTTGCTTGATCCGGTAATCGAACTGTACATGGACATTGTCATTGATTGTTCCTCCACTTGTTTCTGAAGAGCATCAATGCGCGCTTCGTAATTCTAGAGGATAGAAGATATTACATGTAATTAAATCATGAATATCATCAAGTTTTTCTTTTGGTATTTCTTTAGAAAATGCATACTTTTCGTTGCTGCTCAAAAGCATTATCAGCTTCTTGCTTTTCCTTTTTAAATTGCTCTTCCAATGTTACCAATCTTTTTTCCATCTCCACTTTTAAATCGATTCCTGCAACATTTATAATAATTGTGAGGATCCCAAATAATATATGGCGAAACAGTATTTCAACAGATTTCAAAGTAGAAAGAGTGAAAGTGCCATTCATGCAAGTATTTGTACAAGTTGAAAATCCGACCTTGTTTTTCCAGGAGCTCAATTTGAGCGTAGTTCCAATCCGAATTATTGGAATTCCCTTCTTCTGAATTTCCCTCAGCGTCATCCTGAGGTCGCCTTTCGGGATAAAGCGGCTGGCTGGGATTATTAAAGCGGAAAACGTGATTTTTACCCAGGATGACTCTTGAGCCCGTCAAGAGTTCGATAGGTTCCATGATTTGCCTTCCATTCACGTAACATAAAGCAGCTTCGGAGGGAATAAGTCGAACAACATTTTCATTGTTTTCAAATATGCAATGTTGATCTTGAATATGAGATCCATAGAGTTGAATATCCTGTATAGAAAATGCATCGATATAGAACAATAAGAATTTATGAGTCCAGAAGAAGATTTAGGAAGTTGCTTGTTGGGGGAAAAGTTTGCAAGGGAAAAGATGAAGGATGGCAACGTGTTGTAAATAGCTAGGGAAATAAGTAGAACGCACCTGAGCCACATCCGACTCTGCTGATCCTACTCTGGTAATGCCGTCTTTGATATAATAGAGCAAGCATTCGGACATAAAAGGATCTTCATTTAAATTGACTAGATGTGGTGTCTTTTTAGGACTGAAGACTCCAACCGTGCAGCCATCCTCTTTAACAGCCACGCCCATTTCCGCGAAAACTGCTTCCCGCTGAAGACGAATTTGCTCGGTCCGTTTTAATTTATCCTCCCATGTCTCATTCAATTCTAAAAGTATTTTACCATTCCTGATTTATTATCCATGTGAGTCAGGTCATTAACCATTCCCGACATGCAGAGTTTCTGTATCTAAAATTACCCGCAATAAGTTTTTCGTTAGCATGAAGCTGATCCACAGCTTCTTCTGCAATGCTGCTCGTGCTGTTCATTCCTCGTCTAGGTGGTCCTCCCGGTCCGGCTACAGAAACTGGAGCATTATGATTAGGGACACCTTCCGTCTCGGCATTTCCAGGAACTACCTCTCCATTTTCTGCAATAGCACTTTCCTCCGCCGCTACTAAAATCCCTTCTTGTTTCAAAAGTTCCTTAAGTCTTCGTATTTCATCTTTTAACTCCCTGATAAGCTTTGCATTTGCATCTTCATTCACTACAGCCTTACAAACTATTTGCTTGGCCCGGTCTGCATATCTGCATTTTGTAAAGAAAAAAACAAATCCATAAAATTCAGTAACCTCTTGACCTTGTCTCCTCCACACTTGGCAATGCTTTGAAAAACTTTGCAGACTAATGGATATTAACTACTTTGTAGTACCTTAAAGTAGATAAAGTCTCCTCGTAATTAATATCTGCAGGACTGATAGCAGCTATCATAGCCGTTTTGCTATTTCCTCCAAGGCTTTCTCTTAACAACCACGTAAGCACTGAATCACGGTATGGAATGAATTCTGTTTTCTTTTTTGAAGATTTTTTTGACGACTGCATAATTAAAAGGAGTACATTACTTTGCTGTTGTTTGTAGGCAGATGAAACAAAAGGAAGTAGTGCTAGCTAAATAAAACCCTTCAAATGCCATTCTCTATAAGTAATCTCTACAGAATGAAAAATTCCCTCGAAGCTAAAGAAAATGAGATTTCCACTTTAGTACAGATGTACAAGTGCTCAAACTATTCCACAGACAAAAAAGGAATTGCATTCCCCGTACATACATTCTGCACTACTCTGAGAACTTTCTCTATATGCTCACTAATAATAAATCGTTATAAGCTTGTATAAAAGGTCTTATGAATGAGGAAAAGAGGAAAGATGGTAGAGACTAGTGGTTGCTCCGCTATTAAATAATATGTATTCCCATGATAAGGAAGAATGAAGACTTACAGAGCACTCAGCTAAAGCTGAAATGACTTTCCCCAAAGTTGTCAAACTTTTATTAATATTTGCACCCTCTTTTAAGCGTGTTCCTTTGGCACCAGTTGAGTCAGCTCTCTCAGACCCTGCTAAATCCACCAATGATATCTTGGATACCTTGAAAGTGTAATTAATTAACTGTTAGTTCTTGGTGTCCCAAAATCAAAGGATCCATTATTGATTGAATCCTCCAGCAGAAATAAGATGGTCCAGAAAAAGATCAATGAAAAGCGCATTTACTTTTTCCGCCGTCAGGTTAGTCATCACGTCGTATCTTTTCTGTGTGAAAATGATCGTGAAAACTGCATGAGATCTGGAACTCGTTTCGTTCATGTTCGTCGCAGCAACCGTTCTGGCTTTATTCCCTTCGTCCATGAGATCATGCACATCTTTGTAAGAGGTCACAGCCAATTTGCTCAAGTCTTCTACGTATGGCCCAAGCAATGGGTGCTCACGAACCTTTAGGTTACCCTTATTCTGTGGGTTGAGGAGATCTCGGACTCTCTCGCAATAAATTTCCATATAGCTTACCTGCACATAATACACACACAGTAGAGCAGATGCTACATACACATTCTCAGACATTTCTGGCACTAATTAATAAATGGAGCCGCAAGTCAGAACTTCTCATACACACAGGTTTCTCTAGTTGGGAAAACGTAGGATCAAGTGTGTGGTAAAGTGAGGAAAGTAGTTCTATTAATAATTCACAATATAAATGCGGTTCAGGTTCAACTTGCCCTCCGTGCTCGCCACTTACTTCAACTGAAAATTGCAATCCTCCATCATCTTCATAAATTTTTCGGAATAAGTCTTGACATATTTGTGGAATGATCCCTTCCTGGCCTTCTTCCTGCTTCCCCATCATTGTGTAGGATTTACCAGCACCCGTTTGCCCGTAAGCGAATATACAAACATTGTAGCCTATCAAATTGACATAACATAAATACATCTCCCGCATTGTGCACACAACTTTGGGCTTAAATACTGAATATTATGTCCTACCATAAGTGTACTTTCCTAAATATAATATGGATTTAGTTAATACTTATGGCCACATAAGCGGCTCTTGCACAATGGCTCCCCTTTCCCACAAGAAAACATTTTCTCCTCATAAAATAATCAAATGCAGCACCTATCTAAACCACTTCCGACTTTCTGTTTATCTTTAAGAGCACAACAATTTACAATTATGATAGCCTAGATTTGTATATCTATTATAGCTACATAGAAAATGGGAGCAGCTCAATCACTCTTAAAATAACGACATGATAATTGGCAATAAATGTTAGCACAAAGTATCTATAGTCTTCCTTTTCTCCCTCTTGTTTTCCTAAGTGAAATATTTCTCAATATCTAAAACACGTCACACTCGTGTAACATACCCGCAAGATGCTAAACTTACAATCTAAGCTAGACGGGTAGGGCTAAGAATGACGGCAACCTTGATCCCCGCTCGTTTCACCTTCACTTGAAATATTAAAGAGAGATCTTTTTTTCATCTCTCCGAGCTACATCATGCATTATTAATGTTTAATCTCAATGCAAAGTGTCTTGCATTGCAGTAGAGTGGAGAATTTATATTTTACATTTATATAAATCCTCCATCTTCAACTAACGCTATTATATTATGTGCATAGACATTTTATGCATACAACTGTTGCTCAACTCCTCTACCAAATCCAAATTGACGGACTGATGTTCCTGTGACGTATCTCTTTATAGATTTGTAGAGACAGAGTGTCTATCTGTAAGTACGTAGTAGGGAATAGAAATAGCAGGCTATACGACATAAATAGGCTATATCTAATGAAAATGAAACGAACTAAAAGTAAACCAAGAGAAACTGAAAGGAAAGTTTCGCAGAATAAATACTTGCTCTACAATTCCGTGAAACTAATGTCCTTCTAGATCTTTTAATGACGCCCACATTCCTAAAATGTACTTTCCCATCAAAATCAATACCTTCAAAAGCGTGTAAAAGCATTTCTTCTCCAATATCCCGGTAGACTTGGATTTGAGACGCAAATTTTGGATCCGAAGGCTACAAGAAAACCATGTGAATACTAATTATCTCCAAATCGCTATCTAGTCATGTACATGATTTTTTTTCTTTATTAGACATACTGTAGCTCTACATTTAAACTACTTTACAGCCATGCATAGAGAAGCATGCTAATTCTAAATGAACAATAAATATTATTCTCTTCCTAGAGAATGCACTACATCTACATACTGCCCTGTGCATCTTATGATTCCTAAAGTGACACAGTGACAACGAAATACGTGCATCTACTGCACATACACATAATTTTATAATGTTTCCAGCCTTGAATGTTAATATAGAAATGTATTTGCACGTTCTTAGTCCTTACTGGATAAGTTGATATGTTACAATGACATATTCTACAGTATAGAGTCATCGGGCAAGTAATTACATTTTTAGTATCGTAAAATCCCAGTTGCACCATTTACATGGTGGAAAACAGTTAATCCATTAATTCCCCGAGAGAAAATTTGTTTTTACATCAAGCAATACACTTTGGTAATTAGTAGACTCCACATTGATAAAAGCAGAAATTTTAACGGTGATAAAAGGAAATTCTTATGAGAGGAAATCAGTTTGCAAATCAAGCAAAATGTAATTAAACAATTAGTTAATTGAGTAAATTGCCTACAGAAAGCAGAAATTCTGATCATAATCCTTTTTAATCTGAGTGATGGAAATTCGCAGTGTAAATTGTTAAATTGCAGTTCTTGTTTCCGATCAATGGATATAGCTAAGTTTATTATGTAAGTATAGAGTTGTGAATAGAAACACCTGAGTAACGATGTTAGTTAGAAAGAGGAAGATAGAAAAGTAGATGCAAAGGGCGTTTTCACTCAATGAATATGTGCATTGATTTGGTTGGGTTGGCTCTGCAGAAATGCAGGTGATATAGGCCGTGATTTGGTTTGGTGTGAGAAAGCGAATCAATCAAGCCTACGGCAAGGAAAGTGGCTTTATGCTACGATGTTAGTACATTAGATTACGACTACTGCTTATTACATCACGAATCAAGACTACATGCTTAATGTCTTTGAAAACTTACGTCTGTGTGACTCCAGTAGGAATAGTCAAAGTTGAAACTTTTAATGGAATCTTTGGAAGATGCTGACATTTTTGGATTCGTGATAACTGGAATTTAAAATCCTTTTGTTTTACATAATTATATAACTAGTGCGCACATCATAAAATAGACTAATAATGAGAAGAGTTGAAAGTCTCAATGTATTTATTTACAGCGTATTAGAGAAAATATTATGAAAATCTGTTAAACTTACATGTGGAGCAATCTTCCATTTCGATAATACAATTGGAGTCATTTGTAATTTCTCTGTTATTAAAGGGACGTACTCTAACAGCAACTTTTACGGACGACATATCGGAGTCTTAGAGAATATCTCAGAACAACAGAAGCAGGTAGTGAATGACTGTAATAATTATATAATTTAGAGAGCGAGGTAGAGCGAGCGAGAGAGTGTATGTGTGTGTGAGAGATAGTAAACAGGGATCTGCTGTTTTGAGAATGATAGGAGAAGATGACTATAGTATTGAGAGGGTTATGATTTGACACAGGAAATATATTAGTGACTAATCTTAAGCTAACACTAGTTTATAATGATATTATGATGTTATTTGCTCTTGTGTTCCTAATAAGAGAATTAATGAACAACTGTTCTACCGTGTTGTCTTGTCACTCCCAGTTATGAATTTCAAGCGCAGAATCATTCTGGGCTTCGAGACAGAGACGGCACGACCTGGCCTGACCAACTACAGCTAAACAGAGGAAACAGAAGAGATATGCCGTGTCAATGGGTTGTGGTGTAGTGCAAGTAAGTGGATGAACAAACTCTGTCTCTCCGACGATATATATAAGTAATACATTTGGAAAGCCCAAGTCCGTTCGGCATCTACGGAACACACCGAATCCGGATCTAACTCTTACACAGATATCGATTATTCTCGTCCTATTCACCCTCTCTATACTCTTCCGGACTCTGTACATTTTGCACTGCATGCTGCAGTACAGACAGACATGCACTACTGCTGAACCCACTCCTTCCAGCCCTACATATCTACATATTGCAATAAGCTACTTACACATGAACAGAAATTCGCTTACTCACTCGGACCTTTCCCGTCATATATCATACATGTATATGGACTTTTTGCAAAGAGGTTAGTCACTCTCGACTCATGGATTTCAAAATTGTGGAAGACAAGGAGCTATGGAAGGGAGCTAAGCTCTAGAAACTATGTCCCGATGTGCACAAACAGAAAACAACCGTCAAAGAAATGAAAAGAGACGGAGAAAATACAGTTTTTTAATGTGCTGAATGTTCTGCTGTTGTGTACACAGGATTTTCAAAGAGAATCTTCACATACACCGAAAATACATATATGATTATAGCATTTTCTTCCAGATTCCTCAATGAAAGTAGAACTAGTTTTTTACGCATCAGAAATAAATGGATCAACGAAGACGGCGAAAACGACAACGACGACCTACACTGTTCCATCTACATTCATAATTCATTTCATTTCGGCTTCTTTTCTTTGCTTTTCCCGTCTTTTACTGAGTTTGTCTTGGCCAGTTGGCTGTGATGTACTGAAATGAACTCAAGTGCTTCGGTTTCCTTCAAAGACACAGAATGCCTTCTCTCTTGTTTGTCTTTCTGTTGACGTTTGAATGCAGTGACGCTCTTAATACGTCTTTCCACCAAATATTTCCATATGTAGAACCTAATGTCTTTTCATTGCACGTAGCACGTCGCACGTCTACATAAATAGAACCTTATTTTCTCTCTCTCTCCATGGCTAGATTGATTTCAATGCAGTAGCATATTCTTGACTGCAACTACACTCCTATCGTTAAACTCTCTTGTTTTATTGCAAATGGTTTTATGGCACTAATGCAAACAACATTCCCTCAATGCACACAACTCCACAGTCTGAATAGATAAAATGCTAATATCAACCATATCTATACACATATTATTCATAATAAAATAATATAGTGGGATATATCAAATATTCTACTAAACTTAGAGTAATATCTTTGAGTCTACTAATTTAATAGAGCTAGTCACTCTACTCCTACTACTTACAAGGGTACTTCACATCAAAAAAGGATTTTATGACCCACTTTACCCACAGCTTGCCGAATAGAATACAAGAAATATAATTGAGTGTTGTCTATCAACGCTCTAAGTTAATTTCTCCTTATTGGTGGTCTTCACACTTTCATGTTGGCGAGACAAGCTCGTCAGGGTGACATCAACCTCAACCTGTAGTTTTCTAATTAACTTACAAGGCTGCTCCCGTTACTATTCAAGGGAGAAATGACTTATTAGCTTTTTACTGTGTTCCTAGCACACTAGTGGAATAACCTAATAAACTGCCTATATATAACACCAAGATGCCAATCAACTATGGCTCTACCAATGCAGACTATACAATAATGCAATGCATATCGTGTATCAATAAATATCTTCTCGGGTAACTCAATCAACTCGCACAAGAAAATCGAACAAAAAATGTCAAGGAATCTCCCACATTCATGAATTTCGTGTTCAAGGGGTTATTGTCACCATTCTAAGCTC
>JAAAYG020018355.1:3473-19734 GCA_009936455.2 Tomocerus minor
CGCTGCAGGAAATTGGTACCCAGAGACTTTTGCTATGTTTAATATAGTACAAAATAAATTGAAATGGCATTTACTTATTGATTGTTAGATCAATGTGCAGTTTCTATCACACGTTATTTATTTTGTTTCTGTAACTAATTTTGACACAGTGGGCTAAATGTTTAGCTATGGCAGATTCATATGCATTCTATTTGGTTTGTTACAACTAAAACTTTTAAAATGGTATTCCACTTTCAAAAAATGATTTATTACTTATAAATAAACCCTTTGATGTTTTTTATTAGGCAATAGGTGCACACGCATTTGGCTAACTCTATTTCTGTATGTAAAAGAACTTCAATTCAAGACCTTACTGAGTATAGTCAATAGAAATGAGTCATCTTAAGAATGCACTCGTTCTAAGATGCTCATGTATAGTTCAGATGTTATTATAAGCTTCATAATCGCTTTTGCGTCATGGAACAGAAAACATTTTAAAATAGCCAAGCCATACATGAGAAAGATGTTAGTTTGATAACTGATACAGAGAGATTCGCTACGTTGGTTTTCATGACTTTCCAGATTTTATGATTCTCTAAGTTCATAATCTTTTTTTTCTATGTAAGCACGATAGTAAATTCCTTCATTACATTATTTTAATATCTTACCTAGAGTACCCAAGTTTGCGTTTAACAACGGTATCAAATTTATTGTATATTATAAAGTCTAGATTTACACAGTAGTTACATAATTACAAAGCAAATGTCTTTATTTGTTGGGAGATGTGGTGGGTTTTCTTCTCATGCAATTTTCAGTTACTTCATAAGCTTCATTTCTTAACCCATATATTTCGAGGGTACCAATGATTTTTCACTGATGATAAATGATTTCTAGCTACAGATAAATAGATGAAGGTCATAGAAAACGCTATTAGAATTTTCTTATAATACATACCTGGCACTTTCAATTATAACTTCTTTCATTCAGTCAACTTGTGTTGGTGCTCTACCAACAATTGTATTTTATTGAATTACTTGTCACCATTTACTATGAGCAAGAGGTACATTGACTACAAATTACAACAAATGGTGGATACCTATAGTGCAAGTACTATAGTCAGTATAATGGGAGAAGTGTTTACGACGGAGTAAAAGAAACCTCTATAAGAATATGTCGATGAGTTCTACCTTTAAATTTTGATTTCTGTTTCTTCCCATAGGATAGCGTACTATGTTCACCTTAGTTTAAATATTTACAAAGTGGATATTTTTAATAGAAAGCAAGAAATAATGTTACAATTTGGTTTGACTTTACAGCAACATTGATGTTCGAATTCAACAAGCTGAATTGGAGTATGAACTCGAGAGGGAAGAACTTAACTTGATGAATTTACAAGAAGAACGTCGCAATCTTCACACAATTCTCGATGACAACGACGCTTTTCAGAAACGGACGGAAAATTCTCTATTTTCGTGAGTTTTTAATGTTTTTTAATTTATTTAAATGTAGCATTTTTACGAGTCTTTTTAATGTAATTCCCACAATAAAAGTTAGTAAACAGTTTTAAAAAAAGACTGAAAATTACGGTTTGTGTAAATTGGAATTGGTAATGAAGTGTATGTCTGTGCAAGTGGCTATGATTGCTATGTAGAATTTAGTAGCTACTTAAGTTATAAAGTCCGCAATAATATTTATTGTCTGTTTTCTCATGGCTTTTGACTGGTTTTACAGATAGATGAAATTAGTCATCTTACGGTACAAGAGTGGATAATAATATGTATTTAAATATGCTATTGTGCATTAGTAGTGCATATGAAGCTGTGCGGAGCACAAATACTAGACATACAGAGATATAAAATGTGGTGTTAGATATATGCAATGCACGTAGGAAATTAGTGGAGTCATCCATCGTTTCCGTCCGGCGCGGCATAAGATGATTCATTGTTAGATGAGTAAAAGCTAACATTAAGTTCCGTTTTTGCCCTGTGTAGGATTTAACAAGAGCAAATCGTAATATTGTGAAAAGTAGACATTGTTTATTGCACTGTGTGCAAGGAGCCAAGCCCAACTAAGTCAAAACTTTGCATTGTAATTCCCTTTGATGAATAGTTATCACGATGGAAAACTCGTTGTTTATTTCTGAATCCGCCCATCGCTCTCAAAGCACATCAAAGGAGCGAGGAGAGGAGACTTATATAAACCAGATAAATAATACGCTCAAAACAGTTAACGAATTTTAACGACTCTGAATTATAAAGTCAATGAAAAATCCAGTCTTTTGGTGTAATGAAACGAATTAATTTCAGATAAATTTCAAAGAACAAGATTTCAATTCAGAGTTCTTCTCTCTAGGACACAATTCTATAATTGCGATATCGTAATGCATTAGCAACTCCCTCCATTACCACGCAATTTAAATTATGTTGAATAAAGTTACAGAAATTGAACGCCTAAATCATAATACGTACAGGTAGGCATGTGTATGTAGATTGATTAATAACAGTTAGAAGCTGCAAAGTGGATGCGTGAACTGTGAACCAACAGAATCATTACCAATATTTGATACAGATAAATAATTCTAATTATTATGTGCAGGTGCACAACTATTTACTGTTCTATCACTCCTTTGCATCTGTTTTTTTGATGTGTATCATTTTAAATGAATTAAAGATAATATGAAACAGGGAAGCGCTTTCTATTAACCATAATAATGATCAATTGAAAATTTTACTATGGAGTAAGCGACTTACAATTACAGTTGCTTTGCATCATCGAATTAACATTTTAATTGCTGTGAAAATTTTCGGGGATACATGAAGTCATAAAAACATAGCTATTGTGTGTATTAGTGTTGCAATTGCTACACGTTATTATCTCTTAAGGCAATTTTATATTTTATGTAGATCTACTGCAGGCAATATCATTAAGATAAAGTGATCACATAACGCAGATGTGTTACAATCCAAATGAATATCCTCCTCGAGTTTACTCGATTCAAATTACAATTAGCTCTGGTTGGGATTAAGCTTTATGCTAATATAAAATGAGAAAATATTGTGGAAAAATAAAATGGGTCATAACTCTAGGGCCCGTAGTGGGACTAAGCAACAGTGCCATATATCAAAAAATGTCATTTACACTAATTGAAAGTACTTGAAGCCCGTAACATGTATAATGAATAAACAATTTACATGAGGTACACCGCACCGGTAGCCAAGTATGTAGATTTTATTATTAACACCTAGTAGTTCGTCGTTTCATTAAATGAATTTTGTGTATCCCCTTTGTATCCCACGATACGTTGAAGGGTGCAATCATCCCATAATCTTTTAACGGGCCCTTTTACATAGACGTAATATTTATTCATGCATATTTATGTAGGGAGCTATTTAAATTAATGTAAAATTCATTGCACTTACTGAGTTGCTGTAGTGTGGTATATGCATTTAAATTTTACGACTGAGAGTCTATCCATTTCTTTTCATTTGTGATGCACATTTGATGTGAGGCAGCCAGGGGTCACAAAAACAGACAAGACAGGCGTAAATAAGGCTCGGCAGTCGTAAATCTTTGCTTAAGTAAATTAAAGTTATGCCCATTTCATTTTATTTAGAAAATCCCATAAAGTATTCATAACTACTAATGCATTGCACCTAGGAAAGGATTCTTCGGCCTAGGACTCTTCTTGTTTTTGCATTGTTTCTGGGTTTTCATTCTTGTAGCTTATGATTAGTTAGCTCTATATAGAGTGTACTTAGGAGGATATCGAAGTGGACACAACCCAATCAACATTCATTATATTTACCTATTGTCATTGTCAGGAATAATTTATTAGAATTTTATTCTTTGTAAAAACTTAATATGTTAGGTGGTGTGCTTTTGCTCTGTTGTGTTCGACTATTAGCACAGACAGGTTTAGTTGAACTGATGCATAATGAGTATTTATATTATCATAATTAATACATTGGGTTTTTCAAAGGAATGTAGCATTACACTGAGAATTTTCCAATGTATTCTTATTTGTGGGGATAGGTACATTACTGTGAAATTATGATCGTATATCTTTCTAGTGTGTAATTTACTTCTATAGGTGATTGTCATGCAATAAAATTATAAAGCTATTAAAGTTGACTGCACATGTGGATTCTGTGTGTGTGCAACAGATATCCCCGTTTTATTATTTATATGCATTCAAATGCTCATTCATAAATGCAAAGTCATTAAAATAAAATGATTGTGTGTTTTCAGATCCTTGCCTTTGAACAGTTATGTGGCGATGCACTCATTTGAAGTTGTATACGACGCGCAGGATCCGTCATTTACCGTAGGGAAACGTGAGGACCGAACTGGGACATATGTGACATGGACAAGAGACGACCTTAAAACGCTTAAGAGAGGAGACAGGTCAAAAGTCAAATAAATAATCATGTCCTGCATAATCGTACACATTTCTAAACGATAATTTTGTCACTACAGGATAGTCGAAATAAATGGAACAATGGTCGTGTCTAAAGGCGCAAACCGCGTGGAAGAATTTTGGGCGGAAGAGGACAACCACACAGATGAGATCAACAGTGACATCGAAATCGGCTCCCATCCTCTTAGAATAGTTGTGATGAGAACGCCGCCGCCGCCCCCGCCGCCGCGTGCTCCCAATAGAGAAATCCATGTACGGTCATCCTCACTTCTATCCAATTTAATACTCTACATTTTGTTTCTCATTTTATTAGCCATGTGTCAATGTGAAGTATCCTCACAGTCTCCTTCTTATTTACTACTCTGTGCATTATTATGAGCTGAATTTATGGATGGTGCAAGGGGTGAACTGAGTTCGTCAGATATAGACAAAATGCATGTCATGTCTCATTGTCACTCACCAACTCATAAATATTATTACTTTAAGATTGTCTTTTGGGATAAGATCCTGCTCGGTGCTATTATCCTATCTTACATTGTATCCTTCACCACACAATATTTTGCATGAATGTCAACAGGCGTTAGTGTGTGGATGTTGTCTGGAAATGGAATTTCCAAACTTTACACGTTTAGAACTAGAGCATTATGAGCCAGTTACTTGCGTATATAGATCGTATGATCAATCTGAACAGTAACTTGATAATTAGTTTATGAGCACTTTTAAGGAAACGTTTTGCAACTCAAATTAAGAAATATCAATTAATTAGCCCTTTAATTGCCTTACACATTATCCACAGCTTGTACATACATTTAATAGTAGTTTAATAGACGAGGTCAACAAAGCTATTATTTGGTAATACGGTTTGAGTGTTACCAAGATTTTTATGATTTTTCATATCAAAACAACAGTGGCAATAGTACCACGCCTCAATAATCGCTCCTTATATAAATGAGTCATTTGGGGCTTAAACTTTTTCTTTACCATTTCTAAAGGAAGTTATAATTGTACAAACTCAAAATTCATTACGTTTTGACTATTCCTTTGCAATTATGACAAATGTAGTGACGTTTACCTCAATAATTTTACATTATCTTAACAAAGTCCTGACAATATAGATTGTTTTCAAAATTTTAATGAAAAGATATGAGTTTATTTGAGGATTGGATATAAAAGAGTAGATATGGATGGAGACAGAAAATCCTTAACCATCTCATTAAAACATAACGGTTCCGTTTGGACAATTGTTAAATTACAGATTAGTGTTGAAATTCCATTAAGTTGGCCGAACATTTTGAGAAGAGGCTTTATTGTTATTCTACTACAGATATAATGTCGGCACATAGATCTGGAAAGATAATGTTAACAATAATATTAAATAGCATAGTGCCTTTAAAAGTATTGTTTCATGTTGCATCGAGGCGAACTACATCCGAAACTGCTATTTGCGTACTAAATATTGTAACAGATATGATAAATGATAAGTTATACATTTCGTAGTGATGAGATCTTTTTCAGTTCGGAAAGGATAGAATAATATCGATAAATAGATTCAGAATTTACTGATGTAACCGTTTTCATAGAGTTTTATCTTGTTAGTATAGTTTCTTAGTAAGTATATAGTATCTTGTCCCAAGTCCTTTTAAGTTTTCATTACCTTATTAGAATTCATATGCAACATCTCCAAAACTTATTATGACGAGTCCCTCCCATGTCTTCCTATTTATGTTGTTTTATTATGGTCTTGTTCCTTTGAAAAGAAAATTGTTTCTTATTTGATTGTCGTTCAGTGGGTCGTGGATCTTAACATTCGTTTTCTCAGATGAATAGCAACAGCGGTGTAATTTCAATATAGTTTTAACAGTTGCAATATATGTTATGTAATGTAAATTCTATCTTTTTTAATTCATTTATAAGGATTTATTTGCAGCAGATATTAAAAGCGAAATAATGACCACTGATTTGTTCGATTGTAGTAGGATAATGAATCCCAAGTTCAATAGAAAATATTTCATGTGGGAATTCAAAATGTAACGAAGACATTGAAACCACAATTCCAGTAACGAATGATCTTTTAAGAATACAATGCTATTACAGAAACTCGTCTTATTGTTAGTTCAGTTTATATATTCAACTGCACTTGTGTATAGAATACAATTTCCCCAAAGATTTTCCATGTGGTATTTTAATTGTTTATTCAATGTCGAGTTCAACAAATTGATTTGATTGTAGTAA
Source organism: Tomocerus minor (assembly GCA_009936455.2). NCBI lineage: Eukaryota > Metazoa > Arthropoda > Collembola > Entomobryomorpha > Tomoceridae > Tomocerus > Tomocerus minor. Next base: position 10,102 of record JAAAYG020018355.1, read on the forward strand.
ATTGATCAGTTTATATTTTAACTATTAGCTTCATTAGTCTTGGAAAACTCTTTTCAAAAATTATTAGAAATGAAACGATACTTCATTAAAAATCACGACGCAGACAATTTCTAAAATTTATAACTAGGTACTTATCTGATAAAGTGTGTCATTTGACTGGATAATATGATTCTGTTTATCATTGCAGACTCTAAAAGAAGAACTAGCTCTGGTGACTGCAAAACTAGAACAAGTAAACGGGGAAAAGCGAGACATCCATTCAGTGTTTCAAAAGCTACAAAAAGAGAACCAAATGAGAGAAGACGAGACTGAAAAGTTTCGGATGGAATCGGACAAAGTGATAAAAGAGCGAGACAACTTAAGAACGGAGTCCGTAAGACTAAAGCATCGGATTTCCTATCTCGAAGAGCAAGTCACGGATTTGCTGCACAGGAAGGAAATAAATGGCTCACAATCTGTGACCGTTTTCCAGAAAGGAAACCATAAAACAATTGTGTCAGAGCCGATTAACAAAAATTCCAAAAGTCACAGTCAAAATCGTTCAAGTAGTCCAAGTCGGCCACCAAGTGTAGCTTCTTCGAGGTAAAATATCTTGCAATTTGCATACATTAATCTTTAAAAATTTCAACTATCTAAAAGAAACTTTTAAAAAATCTCATTTTTGCTTTTCAGAAATTGCGATAGCCGTCAAGCACTTAAGACGCGTCTATGGGAGACTTTTCGAAGGGCAACAACCAGTGATTCTCGTTCGGTATGCTCTGTAGAATCAAATAAACCGGGAACTGAAAACGGCTACTTCAGGAAAAGGTCATCCGAGTCTAAAGCTAAGAAAAACAAACCTCTCCCACCGACGAAACCCGTTCGACTCTCTTTGCAAAGGGCTACTAGCACAACAAATGTATATTCCACTGAAGTTCCAGAGATGAATCCTGGATTGAAACGGTCCAATTATTCGGAAAATACTCTACTTCCTGATTGGACTTCTGAAGATATTCGCTCCGAGCCTGAGAACAACAAAAAGAGAAGTGGAAAGCATCATGGAATTCGATGGCCCTCGCTACGACCTGCTAGCAGCATGAGCTACACAATGGGAAATCGAAGCAGTACTGTTGCAAAGTTTTAATTTGCTTTTACCTACTTAAATGTGGCCCACAACTCGTTGAAACTGTAATGTAGCTGTTGTCCCGAAAATGTGTGCTCTAAATATTTGTGTGAACAAAGTATTGTGTCTCATTGTCAGTCTATTAATTTGCAAATGTTCCCTGTGAAAGTGAGACAGTATTTTTATTTCAAAAAAGCAACACGAAAATTGCGAATGGTTGTTACTGTGTTGCTTGACTGTACGAATGGGTGAAGGAGTTTGGTGATTTAATAATTTACAATGTACATAAATAATATTATGAATTATTGTATATTATTGTGAATGTAAATATTCCATCATTTTGTTCAATTAGTGTATAGAGATGACATTTCAAGTCCATTTTAAATATCATACTCAATGTATGCTTACGAATCCTGCTATTGTTGTTGTCGTATTTTAATGATAAATTTTCATTGTGACAAAAATTGCAGTGCTTTTAGACAACTATTTGGCAGTATGCCAGTCACCAGTAGGTACCTATTTAGTATATACGTTACAAGTGTTAAACATCAAAGAGTTGTACAATTACTAATGTAGCGAGATTAATAAATATTGAATTGAAATTGGAAGAGATCAACTTCTTTGACTTAAAATATACATCTAATCCAGCATAAAAATATTTTATAAGCTCAAGAAAGCGCGTATTAGACGCTAACGGTCTATGAAAATGAGTGGTTCACTGAAAATTCATACAAACATTTCCCCATTCCATGGCAACTGCAGAACCACGCAGATAGTTTACTCGACTAGGGATACGCGATATTTCGACTGTAGCAATCTGCAGTAAGTTCAGTGCAGAATTCTCACCCCTAAAATCTAAGAAAACCCTGATATGCACTTTACTACCGTATTATACACAAATATTGCAGTTTTGAAACTGCTGTATCAGTCCTACAATTCACTTTGGAACTTCACCTCTTACTTCCGTGTTACTATTAGAAAACAAATGCATGTTCATTACGGAATTTTCCAATCTCTCTAATGGGCCCCTAAACGACATTTGAAATTGATTTAAACGTTTTTTGACCCATTTGATTTGTATGCGAATGGTGGAGTGCTTAGAGGAAAATGTAATATGGGAAATGCAAACAGTTGAACAAGACAGAAAAACATCCCGTTTATTCTGCGTTACAGAATCTCAGATTACCTATTGGAAATCTGTCAACAAATTTTCCGAGACAAAATGTGTCCATTTCCGAATCAGAATATCAATTTATGGCAATAGTACCTATAGGGTGGTAATTAAGACCGTGCTATGTCATCTATCGAAAAGTAGTAAGATTGAATTCATTGGAGTGCCGCGTGTTAGAGGATAAGGTGATTTCTGGAAGAATCTAGGCTTTCTCCCTCACTCTTTCAGAACGTCAACTCCTGTACTCCTCTCCTAAACTCCTAACTATCTCTTTGCTAGAGTGTTGGTGAGTTCTCTGACTGCGTTGCGTTGTCTGGTTTGTTGCAGTCACTCTATAGGTTATACCTACCTGTGTTAACAACTCTCTGGATTACACGTCGACACGATGCTTGATACGCAGGCATGACGATGCTTCTTGCCTGACTTTGTTAGTTCTCCGTGGTTCACTTGTGCCTTGCCTGTATGTGTCAAGTGTCAAATGTAGAAATGTTTAGCTTACAGCTGACTGATTGATAGTAGTTGTTTTGAAAATAGTAGTTTGATTAGTTAGATAGTTAAACTGATTAGGGGCAGGGGTCGGAGGGTCAGACTTACACAAGGCGTTTCTGGAGCCGCACTTCATTAGTAATTGTTTGACAAAATGAAGAGATCAGGTATAATTCAATTAATTGTTTTGTATCTCCTTGCACTTCCTTTTTCGGGAAGCCCCGAAACTTGAAACAAGCAATTTTTATTTCTAATTAGCACTAAAAAAGTGTGTTGATAAGGTCACTGTGTGAACTGGGTCTTCCCTCAAAGGTTAAAGATATACCAATAGTTTCATCCCAAAGCCACTTACCTACGAATGATGAATTGATGACCTAGATTAAGAATCAGTGTGGAATTGTTGACATGGATAGTCATTGGAAATAAACTTCCTCTTGGGGGATTTCCATTTAATTCCCCCATACCTAACTGGTTTTGATTCAGAACCATATGGACTATTACCATACCTTGATACCTTGCACAGGGTGTCATATCAAAGTACCTTGAGCAGTTTAAATCGTACCACTGATGAGGGAAAAGAATTATCAACTTGGTAATGTTGAGTGCATTTTTGAAAATAAAAACCGGGTGAAGGATTCAATGCAATGATCGTTGTTCTTGAATAGTGTTAAGAGTGCGGCGAAAGATTACTTTAATAGTATTAATTAATGAATATTTTTGGCAAATTATGTACAGGACATGCGGAAGGGAAAGTTGCTTCTCTGCCATTGAGCTCTATTGCCCAATCAACGGAAGACGACTCTTCGTCAGTAGCCGCAACGCGCTCCCGAACTTCAAGTTACAGTTATGACAATCGCTCTCAATCTAAATCTTCTTCCAGTGACAGCGAAGAGTGAGATACTGTTTTTGAATAATACATAACAATACTCATAATTTTGGGTCGTTTGAATTTGAAACATTTATAAAAGCTATGAAAAGAATATTATATTATTATTGTAGTTACAGAATTAATTAGGTACCTTAGTTGCGAGCATTTTTGGAAGTGCTTATCAAATTCAAAAATAATCAATTTCCGGTTTTAACGTATTTACTTTGTTATATATAGACTTGTACATAGCATTTTCGTTTTGTTTTGGAAATAGATCTACTGATAAGGAGGAAATAATTCAGCGAGTACAAAAATTGAGAGATACGGGTATGCGGTATGAAGACCGAATGTGGAAGTTGGCTGAACCGCCTCGAAAGAAGACGGCATGGGATTATATGCTGGATGAAATTACAAAGACGTCAGAATTGTTTAAAGAACGACGAATACGAAACGAATTGGCACGAGCAAAGGTTTTTTATTTGTTCTTTTGTTACCGAAAGTCCTAGTTTCATGTACTAATTTTATCATGTAGAATGCGAAGCGTATTGTAAAAAGTTTGAATGCCAATTACGTAATTCCTTTGTTTGTAGCTTTCAGAGGAGTTGGCGATTAATTCGCTGTTTCAGGCTATTATACGCCAGAAGACAGAAAATAGAAAGAAGGTGGAAGGCGGTAAGAGAATCTCGGATATGGTGTTGCATTTTTGGAACTTACAGTACGAGAGGTCCAAAGAGCAAACCAGTTTACCAGAATCGGAGAAACCCATAAAAACTTCCCCGAAAAACCGTCTTGGAGTTGATGGTAACTAATTCTATAGTCATCTACCCGTTTTAATAATAAACCCGTTAAATTAATATGTTGATAAATACTTTGACACCTCTGAAGAAAAAGAAGAAATTCATATAGCAATTAACGAAGAAAAAACTTTACAAATTTATTTTGTAGATATTTTACAAGGAGTTGAAGACGAAATTGATTTGCGAGCAGCTCTGTCAGTTCAAAGTGAAGCAAATGAATTCCTGGAAGAATTTGATGAAAATTTTGGCATAGATTGTCTTGAAGACGTTAGAATCCTTTACTTATTTTCATTTTAATAGTTTATTATTCTTAGCGAAACTCAATTATACATTACTGCTATTATATATTACAACAGTTTTTTTTTGTTTAATAGGTAGAAGTTACTCTGCCGAAAGCAGAAAAAGATATCCGGAGTGTTTCTAAAGTAATGCTTTGGAATAATTTTAATGTCGTTTATTAATTTTCCAAATAAAAAGTGTCGAAATGGTTTTGTCTAGATTACTCCATTGCAAAACTTTGCTCTGCGTACCATCAAGAGCTGCTTTGAAGATTGCTCCACAGAAATGCAAAACAATAAGGAAAACATGGAGGCGATCCGAAAAATAAATCTGGATTTTGACTTTGTTGAAATTGAACTATTAGATTTCCAACGCCGATCGAAAATTCAGAAATTGATTATGAATTGGGAAAACGCAGTAGCTCATGTGAGGCTTAAATATAATAGTATCTTTTATAGTAACCTGCTCTTTTTAATAGTATAAAAATGTTACAAGAATTAGAAAGATAATTAAAGTAAATGTGGCATTCTTATTTTTTCTTTTCGATGTATGTAGTTACCGAAAATAGGGACTGAAAATTCGGTAAGTAATTTTTGTGCAATTATATGTAATGCTGTAGTTTTTCGACTAAAAATTAAATTCCTTAGAATTAATGAAATATTTCAATGAATTGTATTTAGTTAATTTGTGAGATTTGAAAAGAAGAAAATAATTTCGTAACTAGAAAAATACCATGTTTGTGTAGTTCAATATTATTTTGATTTTTAATGTAGGTACGTGTTAGTCCCGTGCCTGGCGTTAACGATTTTTATGTAGATCCTTGTCTCGGTTACTTATACAATCGTGAAATCGCACCAAAAAGTGAATCCGTTCCTTCAGCGCCTGCTACTAAACTTATACCGAAGGTTTCAAAATATCATTTGCTATTAAAGAACACATTGAACGATGCTGGGATTTCCTCAACGCAAGGACCATTACTTCATGCTGGGCCATCTTCATTTCCGAGTACGTCTGCTGTCAATGAACAAAATAAAAATCCAGCTATGAAGCGAGATCGAAAAAATAAAGCGCGGGAGAGCTTTTTAGCAAAGCTGAAAAAAATTCAACAGCTTACTGGTGCGGAGGAAGGAGTGCCGGTGTCAGTTTCTCCAAAACCAAAACCACTCAGGGCTATAAATTTCCGCTCTCCTAGGTGCCTCACCATTGGCGTTGAAAATCCAGGTCCGTGGAAGCCTGGCAAACCCGGTCGGGATATTTTCGGAGCTTGCAGCTGCATATACTGCTTAAACGACTAACCAAAATAATATTACTGCCAACTAAATTTCATCTCTTTTTTAGTCTGCTTGACAATATGTAATTGTAAAATATGGTCAGAAATGTTTTTTAATTCAGGGTTTTAATACTTTCAATATGTGAAATAATTCACAAAACTCTAATGGTTAGTTATTTTAATTTTTGGATATTGTCTTCTGTAACTTTCAGTTTAAAGTATTTGTCATTGTCATTATTAGTAATTGTTTTAAATTTAGTGCATCAAAATAGGAATTTAAGTAATTTGTAGTTTATTTTGTTAATCATTACTCATTTCGCCAGTACTCAATTGTTAGATGTTTAGTTTCGTCAATATTCCAAGGAATAAATTCATCTGACACATATGTCAGTTAATATAAAACCCATTGTATTATTATTGTATACCTGTTGCAATAATCTGACTGAAGTGTTCAGCTAACTTTATTTCCTACATTTACTTCCTAATTTAGTACTCATCTCCATGCGCTTCTCTTTAAATATTTTATGGTTTTTCTAAGGAAAGTCACTAGTACTAAATAAATAGACTGCAGGAGCTACTTCGCTGAACTTGAAAGCAAACATAACTATCCATTGTAGTGAATATACGCTGGACCACTTATTAGATCAATAATTACAGGAAAAAGAAAATGGGAGTTATTTGTTCATGTTCTCAGTGTCTTTATTATTGCAGTTACATACAATTGTCCTTCAATTGCATTTTGCGCAATATGTAATTTAACTAAACGTTATTTTTCTCAGAAAAAACGTGTTTACAGAACCCTTCCATGGTTTTCCCTAATCAATGAATCTTACGGCAATTTATTTCGTTTTGGAATTTAGAAATCATAAAATTCCCTGCTGGTGTACCATTGTAATTGTAATTTTCTTTACTTCAGTTGAAAACGTATCAATCTGCAGCTACGACTGTAAGTTCGCTTCTGAAAAGGTTAAAGGCGTTTTTTTCGGCACATACATAGTTATTCATTTTTGAATAGTTAAATCAGTTTTAAAAAATGGCGAGCCACCATTTCTATTCTCTTCTGAAAACTGAAGTAAAGCAAGGGCATTTCCTAGGAGGTCTTCCATACTGTTGGGATGGAAAAAATAATTTAATATCGCCTTGTAGTTCTAAACTAAAATGGAGATGATACTTTGGGGCAAGTTATTTATTTATATTGTCTTTTTATTATGATACAATTCGGCTGTGAAATGTACAAGAAAAACACTCCAAATATAGCTATCACTATGCACAGTATAAATGCAATTTCAACGTGCGGTTTTACTTTGAATGTCATTCTCTTTAAAAAGGATAATATTTGCTCAGCATTGAACAGTTTCCTTCAGTACATTAAAACATTTCGATTCATTCAGTACGTAGTGATTTGATTTTTGTGCAGTTTTAGCTTTATTAGGTTTATTCGAAAATGTATTCAAATACAGCAAAAAAATATTTGTTATTTATCCTATAACCATCAATCAAGGATAATTAATATTGTATTTTTCAGATGAGTATCATCAGTGGAAGCTGCAAAACCGAAATATTTTCATTAATTGATCGTGGCATACGTTTGGATGAATATGATTGTGATATGGCCAATGTCATTCAGTTTATTTTCAGTGTTTCAAGCAGATATACCTGTTTTAGTTTCATATCTTACTTCCCAAAGGACAACAATTGGACTTATATTAGCCTAATTTTCATGCATTGCATCTATTTTAATTGGTTTGTATCTGCAACTCTTTCTCAATTAATGTTTCATATATTCCATGGTGGTATATATATCTGGAATTATTACCTCATCTGCCAAGAAATAAAGTAAAATATAAACTTGAAAATATCAAATCCATTTTAATTATAAGATCTCTTACTCAATGCACTCATGCAAAATAGAATACCTGCTACTCGCCAAAAATAAAAGCTATTAAAAAATCCTCCGACTCCTCTATTTCCCTACTCTTTTACATGATAACTTTGGAGGGTTTTACATTAGCATTTATTAATGACCCGACTTTAATCAATTTATTTATTCACTAATTACTTTATTACATGAATTGCCATAAAATCGAAAAATTTGTTTTAATTCAGGTTCAATAAGAAAACTCATCGGACAAAGGATATGCTTCGCAAATCAGAAAATATCTTCAAAATATACGCTGCCTTATACATTTTAAACAATTTTCTTTCGGAATTATATTCCCCAATTTTGATTTGATATACAGTTCATAATCAAAAGGCAAATATACATCGCCATTTTCATTGGTGCAAGGAAAATTAGGAAAGTGGGGTCTTAAGTGGTTGCAATGGCTGTTCTGTTATCACTGCCGCAGCCCTCATTGTCATTGTGAAACATATCTTTCATCTTTGTTATAATTTGAAAATCAGTTTTCAAAAATAAATGGCTGTGGGAAAGAATAAAGGTTTGTCAAAGGGTGCCAAGAAGAAGATGTAAGTGAATCATGACTGTCGTAGTCATTCTTCGTTATTCATTATCGTCACTTGTTATTCATCATTAGTCGTTTTATTTTGTTAGTAAAAAAGGATTTAAGTATGAATTAGTTGATTCATTCATGTAATAAACATTGTAAAGTCAAAAATGAGTTTATTTTCAATGTTGTAGGTAAAGTCTATGATCCAATAAGTAATTTTAGTAAAAAAGCAAATATTTATGTTTTTTCTTTTGCAGCATTGATCCGTTCACCCGAAAAGATTGGTACGATGTCAAAGCTCCGTCTAGATCAACATCCGTCAAGTTGGTAAAACTTTAATTAACCGAACCCAAGGGACAAGTAAGTAGAATTATCCTGCTAACTAATTAAAATTGTAACTAATTAGTTCTATATTACAATCAAGCATTATTTCGTATTTAAGGATACGTAGTAATTAGATTCAATATTTTTTAAATATTGCCATGCATGTGACTATTATAATTGTAAGAGTAAATAGTCATTTTTACAGAACTCGTTGCTGATGGACTGAAAGGACGGGTTTTTGAGGTGTCCCTTTCTGACTTACAGGTGGATAATGACGCTGAGAGATCTTTCCGCAAGTTCAAGTTGATTTCTGAGGATGTACAAGGTCGTAATGTGTTGACGAATGACTTGACAACTGACAAGCTGCGCAGCATGGTTAGAAAATGGCAGACCCTAATTGAGGGTAATGTGGAATGTGAACGCGAAGGCTACGGATGACTACTTACTTCGCGTCTTCTGTATCGGATACACTCACAAGGACCAAGCGTCCAAGAAGAAGACTTGCATTCCCCAACATACCCAAGTCAGCAGACTTCTCTGTCTCTTCACTCATCAATTAACAGATTTTTAGATTAAGATATTTAAAAATTCGCAGACTTATTGGGGTAGGTAATCATTTTATTCCTAAAGTGTATTTCATCACTATCAAATTAAAGAGACCATTAGGGGACTAGGATAAGCTTAAGTTATAAAAACAAAATCTCTCATTGCATCTTGCCTAGGTAATCGAGGATCTCTGCATATTTATAGCAAGAGAAAGACTTGTAGATTTCAAAAAATTCTATGTTTATTTTAGTCATTCACAAAAAATAATGATTTGCTACTCGGAATTTCATCCATAATGCTTTTTGGAGCTTTGGGATTTTGGATTTATAATAGTTATTATTTA
>JAAAYG020018366.1:8271-19719 GCA_009936455.2 Tomocerus minor
TACGTTGTGAGACAGCTATTCATTTTTGTGTCGTTCTCTGTGTAATTTGATTATGTATAGTTTTATCATCATACTTATTATACTTAAGAATGCTTAGGGTTATGCTTAGTGTTCGTTTAGGTAGTGAAGGGGTTCATCAGCAAAATTCTACTGATTGTGAATCACATTAGATATCCTGCAAGTTACTTTAATTCGGTCTCATTTCATTTTCGTAGATGCCGTGACCGTAACAATGTAAACTATTCGTTGCAATTCTACGGTAAATAAAGCATGTATGTATGTATGTATGTATGTACTTAAAACGTTATGATGACTATAGGTTGTATAATGATATGCAAATTATCACATTATAGTTACAAGGTATATAATCGGGTGTAGCAATATAATTCAGCTGTGTTACTTTGCATTGGAGTATATTTTATAATTAAATTAATTTCTTGAATGCAAGTAGGTGGGTATAGAGGACAAGGAAAAAGATATGCGACCTACAGAGTGCTTCTTCCCCCATGGTAATGTATATGCTGGTTCAAATGACATGTTTAAATAATTACGTCGGGATTAGAATAGTAATTAATTTTTCCACTCATTAGCTGCAGTCTGGATAGAATGTGAAGTGAAACTATATCTGTAGGGAAGAGTTGGACGGATGCCTAATTCTGTATTCAATTTATCTTTGTATGTATTGCGCATAATATGACTTTAGGTATTTTCTCGGAAAGTGAGTGAGGAGGCTGAAGAGACTAAAAATGAAATTCAGAGCGGAGACAAGACAAAGTAGGTACTGCTTAATATTTTCTCTGTGTATCTGTGTGCTTTGCATTGAAAATTCTTGTTGTGTTTTTGTTCTTAGTATGGTAGAGTATTTCTCGTAGGCGAAATGGATTTCATGGGGGAAAAGAAAAAAATCCTTTTTGTAATTCCACTGTTTAAGGTATTTACAGGCATAAAAAGTTTTAAGGATAGACGCGTGCTGAACTCAGTAGTTTTAAGTAAAAATGTGACATTATAATATTAATAGGCCGTAGAAGTGTGTATTAGGTGGGAGAAATAGAGAAACATAAGTGAATGTGTGAGGAATGTGGGAACACAACGGTAAACAAGGGCTTAACCTGTAAACCATGGCCCCAAAACTGTCATAAAAAGAAGAATTTTACACTTGAGGGATCAATTATTGTGAATCTGAGTGGAATTGTTCTACGTGTTTGTGTATTTGTAGCCAAGTGTTTAAATGAAGGGGAAGTAGAGAAAGAGAGGCAGTCAGAACAACAATGGCTCGTGATATAGTCGAAACAGGGAAAGTAAGTAAGCATTAGCAACTTTTCTCACTTAAGGCTCTTCCGTTGGTCTGTCAGTTTTGTGTTCAACAAATGAGTCCAAATTAAATGCAGAACTCTAACTAAGCCTATAAAGCATCCTCACTTTTGCATATGCTTATCGGAAGACAAAGCCCGCTCCTGGAACCTACATACTTATAATAAAGCCCAGCACGAGTCTAATATCTCCTATTCCTCAGTAGCAGGCAAAGCAAAGCATTCAGAAGAGATGATAGGGAGATAGGAGAGCTATGCACATCGGTACATGTCATAGGAAATAATACGCACGGAAAGATAGTGAGCAGTGAAAGAAAAGGATGGCACGTCATGCAGAAATCATATAACTATCCTTGTGAATCCTCTCCTGTCTATACGCCGTAAGTTCTCTATGTAGCTAACTGACAAAATGAGTGTGTTATGTATGTAGTGATACTTACTAGGTGGATTACATATTATTTTAGGATGGAATAAATGCTCCTATCTCCGGCTAGAAAGGAGAAGCAAGCATGCATGTGTTCATGTGTACGGCTTGTAAATCCCTTTTTGTCATCCGACTGTTCCCTATATATACGTATGACTACTTTGTGTGCAAGTAGCTATAGCCCTATTACCTTCATTCAACTCTCTCTCTCTCTCTCTCTGTAAGAGTTTCACTTGAGTTTTTGGTTTGGCGTTCCTATGGCTCGTCTCTTCTCTCTCAACCAAAAACGCAGAGTCTGTCGTATTTTCTCCTATGGCAGTTGTATGTGTGAGTGTAGTTAGTTTTAGCTCTTGTTTTAGTGTGTGTGAGACTCTTTATGTATCAAATAATACGAGGACTACCTATACTGATATGTTTGCCAGAGGTTGTACCTTGTACTTACTAAATAGATTTAATGCATAGCACATACGTCAGTTTTGGCTTGGTTTGGTGTAGGTTTGCTCCCGCCGTCCGTCCCGGCTTCCTCCTCCTACAGTCCTGTCCTGTGTACGTGTGCATTAATTATCTAAATTACACTTGGAATAAATCACTAATTTTATGACGCTTGCTCTACTCCGCTTAACTTAGGTCTCTTCCACTCACTCACTATATACTACCGCGGCGTAACAGATCTAAAAGGGTTCACTTCACTCGTCTTGACTTATGTTACATTAGAGTTACCCGAATTCTACTTTATATCCAGTCCACTTCTCATCTATAATTATATGAATGAATGTTTTCTCTATAGAGTGTATAAATTACGCTGCTTGTATTTACGGATGGAGAAAGAGTTATCGTATAACGTATGGAGAAAGAATATTCTAAATGTAGGCCTGGATCTATTTCATATTATTATAATACATGCACTTACCTTGTGACTTTTTTCATGTCTTATATTACTGGTACGTGTATAACATTGCGTGGTTGGCTGACTTAATGTGTACACTTATTCAGATAGATTATTAGTTGGATGGCCTAGGTTTTCCTATCATATCATTTATAACTACTTACTAATACAACTCCACAGAGTCTCACGACGCAATAATGTACTCATTAGTCATTAGGTTACCGATATAGCTCACTTCTATTATGCACTCTCCTTACAACTAGCTATGCATTAATTTTTTTCGGCACTGTATTTATGATGAACCCTAGCTGAAATAATTCTAGCATGGACAAATGTACCTGACGCATAGTAGTCATTATGTGAATTCATAAATGATTGGATTCCGAACCGACCCTTCTTGCCTTCCTTTACCTCTCCCTACTTAATTTCTCATAAAACTTTACAGCTTTTTCTCAGCACACCTATGTTATAGTGTAGACAATAGGGATTGACAATGTTAATACATCTCTCATCAGTATTTATTGTTCTGCTTAGATAGTTTTATAACCGTAACAATAAACCTGGATTGTCTCTTATGCATAATAAGGAGAATTATTACCTGTGTATTGTAATTATGATTTTATAGTGTAGCTGTAGTATACATGGAAGGGTAGCTATAGTTAGTGGCTACTACGCGGTTGAAAATGACGACTGAAGGACGCCCATTGTATACTATGCTAACTTTAATTTGTGACAATAGACACAAAAACTCATTTTCTCAAGAATACTTTAGTTTTAGAAGAGAGTGGGATTTGTAGGAGCATTGTATTTGTGCATAGCTGCCATTGTACGCTGTTAATTAAGGATTGTGTAATTGTGTAGTACTTTTTAAAAATCCAGTGATTGATCCTAATGAAATTTATCATTACATATAAAAGTTACAATGCCCTTGCTTGGAAACAAGTCTGAACAGTCCAAAGAAGTGATAAATAGTATACAATTTGCGTCTAGGTGGACTATGAGTATACATATAGCCTCCCTTTCTTAATCAATGAAAGGTCGGGGCTATAAAGTAAATTAGAAATTCTTTAGTGAAACAAGTTGTAATTTAGTAAGTGTTTTGCGGAGAATAAGTATATACCTTTGGCGACGCGTCAGAACGGGCAATGTCTTCATTGCCCCAATTTACTAATGAAATGGATAATAGAAAGTCAATAGTTTAGTTGTGTCAGGCTGGAAAACTGTAGGAAAATGCTATGCTTATTTATGTAGATGTATTGGGGAATGGAGGGTAGGCAAAGGCCTGAAAAAAGGGCAAGAAGAGAGATAGAGACGGAGGCAAAACATAATTACATAAGTAGCAGTAAGTCTGGAATAGATTTTCTTGTCTTGGAATGAACAGGAAAACCAAAGTTGCAGTTGTTCTTGTTATTATGCATTATAGGGGAAAGGAGACAAGACAACATAAGTAAAATGTATATAGCACCAGTCACGACTATTTGTGTTTGAGAAAACTAGAGAGAGAGAGAGAGAGAAGTGAAATATCTTGGAAATACATAAGTAGGCATTCTTATAACTATGATATTAGATATATCTAAGTAGGTATCTACAGATGCATATATTTGCAGGCTGTTCGAGACTAGAGTAAAGCCAAGCTGGAGGGGAAAGCATCGCATAATAATAATGAGTCGGAGTTAAGTTGGTGGAAGGGAACCAAACCCGACCCAACCATTTATAACTCAAGCCACTGTCATTGCTCTGCATGTAATTAACAAAATTCTGTCTCACCGAATTCGGAGACAAACCCAGCCCAATATTTAAGTTAAGAAAGCATAGGAAAGGGAACGTGAGTAAACCGTAGGAAAGGATGCCAAACCACCCTGTCTCAAGTTCACTACAGTTCACTTTACATTGAATTACTGAAAGTTAGCTGTCCCACAGTGTTTTCCTACAGAAAATTCATTCGTATTAGTATCTACAAAGCTGAAATTATATATTAGTCTACTTATAGTTCACAAGGTACCCCAAACGTAACTGAATTCATCGTCGAAAGACAAAAAAATCCTGTTGACTCCTCTCTTTTCTATTATCACAAACTCTTGTCTCTGCATTTACATTTTAAGATAGTGTTTATAGCCATGCTGTACATCTCTTATTATGTTTGTAACATAGAAATGAGCATTTTATGCATGCATCTTTTTTTGAAATTCATTTAATAGTAACAAAGCATTAGGAATGTAATGACTGAGGTAGCTACTCAGGAATTAAACACTTCATTTATTTTATTTCGATCCAGTTCGTTGACAAGTTGTTTAAATATCCATTTCAATTTAGGTAGACAAGTCAAAAGGATCGGAAAAAAGGGAATGATTGTTAGTTAGAAAGGTTAGTTTAGTAGTTGAGTTGATTATGTGTGTGTGTATGCTGTTTGTGTCAGTTGAGAGCTTACCTTTAGCTTTTATAAGTAATCATTGAACTGGTAAGGTAAGCAAAGGAAGGGAATTGGAATGTACAAGATAGATGAGGATTTATTCTTTTGAGCTCAGGTGCAATAAAATTCATACAGTAATTCAGATAGATGGTTAATAAAACAAAAAACTGGGAGAGATGGTTTGAAAAATCATTTGAAGCTGTAGACTTTGCTACAACTCTCCAGTCGCGCTTTGTTAGATAGACGCTAAGAAGGCACAAAAACTTGTTCCATGTTCACGTGCAATAATAATAATATTGCGGTGAAAAAAATCTGAATTTCTCTTTATTTCAACCCTTGGCTGCCTGAATCATTTACATTCATAGGCTATAAAGGAAACAGAAATACTAATAGACAAATAATACATTACATGTCCAGATAGAAAAGTTGGATGTCCATGCATTTGTAACATAATAACCTTGTCTTCTCCTCTCCTCCCAGTAAATATGTGTTTAGTCAACGCGGAGCAATGCATAGGGCTTTAGAAACTCATGAGCTAATGACAATTATTTAAAGTTATGAGGAAACAGAGGTAGTTCTTCATAGTTTACAAACAAACATAATATTCGAGTGTACTTTACTACGTGTAGTAATAAGACAACAGTCCGGGTGTTACTAATGTACTTCAATACAAAATGTTATTAGGGGATGTTTCTATCTGGTCGAGTCAGGTTAAGATATAATAAACGACTTTATGCGGCAATACAACTCCTTCACTCTACTACCTCCATCCACTATAAATGCAGATGAGTAATGAATAATTCCAATGAAAACATTTTTAATAGCGCATAATGTAACGTAATCTACGTTTATATAAGTTAAGCCATGGGAAACATTTGAAATGTGTTGAGATGGGCTTTATGCAGTACTTACAGAGGTGCCTACTCTATAATATATTATTGTGTTCCCCTCTCTGTCTCTGACTCTGCCTCTCTCTCTCTCTCTCTCTGTCCTGTATAGATAGATAACCTAATAGTAGTTTATACACTTTGTACGGGATAGAGAGCATTTATTTTGTATGATGTTTCTTTCTCTGACGATTCCATGGTGTCCGTGTTAATATCATGTTGCGATATGATATGGACGGAGTTAAGTTAGTGAGCAGACAGACAAAGCTGATTCTGAGAGTGAGTTTAAGTGTAGTGCAATGCATCAACTAATTACATATGAAAGTATTCTTTAGCCAACCACTACTGTCTGTCTGTAATAATGATATAGAATTTAGATATGATTTTATGTTAGACAGGTGGAACTGACATAAAGAAGAGGCCTGCCTTAGATATTAAGTACAGAACAGATCTACTTAGATATCTCTTACTTTTGTGTGTTTGTTCCTAGGTTTGTTCCTACTCCTTTGTGTGTATTTCGTTTTGTTGAACTGTGTCGAGTTGACTTGCATTGACTATGCAGCCAAGCCACTATATCTACATATAATTTAACGTATATTCAACCGGGCATAATGATGAGTAAATGTCTGCAGACATACATAGTACATTGATTTTATTTCTGTATCACGTAGACGGGCCTCGTCATATTACAAGAAGAATCATTTTGACTTATCTATCTGAATCTATGATGATGATATATAGGTAATAACATTTATTATGCTACGTTGCTTTGCATCATTAGGACTAAAGTGACTTTAAAAGCAGTTTATCTTCAGGTACATATTTTGACTCCAGAGATTGCCCTATTGCAGCTACATAGCTAATCGGATATTATTACTGAATCTATTGCTAGGCCTCTCCTCTACATACTATTTTACTAGCTATAATATCCTACTAATTTATTCCTTCTTCTCCAGTATCCATTCCTTTGCTGCGCACTTAAAATATCAAAATCCTTTAGTTACATAAGCCTTTGCACTATCCCATAGCTTAGAATAGCTCCTCGAAGAAGTAGCATCACTTAAATATTGAGAAAACAATTTTAGTCACATAGACTGCGCTGAATTGACTCTATGCTAATATAAACCATGTAGAATATTATTATTACTTGATGTGTTTGAATAGTGCATTTAGCTAATAAGGCGAATCGGAAAACATAGTATCACTGTGTGAGGCAACGCGACGGTATAAAATTCACGCTAGTACAAGAAAACGTATCGGGGGATGCTAAATAGGAAAATAGGGAAATGTAGTAATAAGTCAAGAGAAAAGCAATAGCTAAATAATGGCTTATTGTAAGAACATAATTTCAATAATACTGTGATATGATAATAACGTAGCAAGCAATGCTACGCAACAGTGACTGCCGCATCAAATAGCAATACGATAATAATGGCATAAAATGATATGACTGAGAGAGAACGACTCCACCACTCACTGCATTTACCTTGCCAAGCCTTCGCTTTGACTCTACGGCTGGTTAAACTTTAATACACTCTCCTCTAGACTATATCCTATGCTACAGAGATAGAGCATGTCAAGGAAGAGAATTAAAACCATGTTGATCGGTCCAAGCCATCGGATTAAAGGATAGTGTTTGCTTTGACTATTGACTGTATATTCCATTTTATCTATCCTTCATTTTACATTATTATAAGTATGTTTTCTGTGCCAAGTCAATCCTATTACGTTTAGAGTGCTAGAAACAAATAAGAACATGTGCATTAGCGTTCTGGCTATGTATTTATTGTTTAGCTTGTAGTGTGATATAACAGAGCTAAACTCACAGTGAATCATTATAATATAGACATAATTATGATAGTTTATTATGATGATTCAGTCAAAATGTGTCTGCGTTTCGATATAAGTCTCTTGGTTCGCGTCATTGTGTTCCGAAAGATAATCATGCTACAAGTATATTAGCAATGGAGCTATGAGCAATCTGTAGATGTTATATTTTGTGATGGATATGCCATGGCTGGGTATTTTATGAAGACGAAGAACATTAGATTACCTACACGATTCATAAATGTGAAGTCAACACGTTCTGTGGACGTAAGTAGAGAGCAGGTAGACATTTTCATAAAGGGTGTAAAAAACTCATTGTATCCTTTCACCTGTATGTTTCAACTTAAGTTGGGAATGCCAATGCCAATGCAATGCCAAAACAAAGTAGTTAGACTCTAGTGGTGCACAACACTGAAAATCAAATAGATGGTTTACGAAGAAAATTATTCGGCATGATGATACCGTCTGTCTGCTCTGAGTGAACATAATAAATACTTTAGTAGAGATTGTGTGTGTATAGCAAGAGCTACACAGCTACAGTGTTTTTCCAGATAGATAGACACTAAAGTTCTATGTGCCTGCTTTAGATACATGCGTGTTTGCCGAGGAATTTTTATGCTCTTATAAAATATCACATTACTTTGGATATAATATCTTGTGATATGTCAGTGCACTTGAGCTATTACTACTTATTAAGTAGTGTGGCTTGCCATTACTGGATTTTCATGTAATGTACATATGTAAGTATGGTATTATGTACATAGATAATAATATTATGTATAGTAAATGTTGATACATTGGATGGAGCATGAATTTAATGTAACTTAGTAGGTGGGTATCATCTCCTATGCATATGATGAGGCAGATTGGTTTAGTAGAACTCGTTGTTGTTTTAATGTTTAGACTCGTAATGCATAGTGGATCATTTTATGTAGGATTTGAATTGTTTTACTTATCTTTAGTGGGCAGAGATGTATCTGCAAATGGAGCTACATGATGATACATCCATGGCTAAATTATGTGAGAAAAAGTTAATTCAATTTTATTCCTATGAATACATGGATGGAGGAAGGGTTATAGAGATACATGGTTGTTGGATGTATGTAGTCGTAAGTAGCTACTATTACTACAGCTACTACGACGTACTATGTATATTAGTGGTGGTTTAATAGCTCGAGAAAGAAGGCACCTTCGGAGCAGTCAGTTGAATGAAATGGTGGAGCTGCTCCATTAAATTAGAATATGTAGCGAGAGGATACAAGGTAAAAGTAAGGTAACGTATTGTTAGGCTCCCTCCAATATTATTATGTATGTACAGGGAGAGATATATTATAGTTTATGGATAATAGTGATAGTCTATGGACAATTGTGAGTGTAGACGCGTTAAATAACTTTGAAGTACACATATCCATTATAGAGGGAACGGGGTAATGTGGATTCTTGATTAGATAGGTTGGGTTTACTTTGGCTGTGAAAGACAGCCGGCGTCGGTGGCAGTGGCTCTGGCAAGGAAGGAGTTCACATGGATTTTTATCGAAGTAATTAATGGCATTTAATGACTGGTTTAGAATTCAGTAAGAGGAACGGATAATTAAACCGAGTTTTTACTCTTTTCCTTCCCCAAGTCAAACCATAAAAAGCTCATAATACTAAAAATAAATTATCATGAAATTATATTCAAATCATAATGCGGAGCAATTGCAGCAGACCAGGTATTTATGTCCGTTGAATTTATCTGATAGTGAAAGTAGTTCGTCTTGTCAGTAAAAAGCTTGTACTTTATTCTAAAGTTGAGATTAATTATCAAGCAGGCACTCAGAGGTTATTATGGCCTTAGTTACTTAGGTTCTTTAGTGCTCTTGCTCTGCATGTCTGCTCAAGGGAAATGTGCATTGATGGAAAATGGGAGTCTTTCCTTTTAAATTGCGTCCATCAAAAATTAGATCCTATGTTCATTAACTCTATCTCAAGTAAGTAGTCCAATTCCGGATAGTCATAATAAAACATAAATAAAATCTGATTGGAAGACTGAATGTAAAACCACGGGTCGTCTGTCGTCATCACTTCACTATAACTTCCTTAGAATCAATTTACAATTTATGGCTTTGTTTCTTCTGCCGAGAAAGAGAGAGAGAGAGAGTTGAGCTGTGGAGTGCGGGTCCCTGTATGTTGAACTCACTTTAACTCCTCTCTGTAAAAGTTGACTGGGCGGAAAACGAAAAATTGCCTTTTCAGTTGCTATATTTATTATCTAATGCACACGTATGCACATTACATCCCTTATCGTTCTCTGCTTTTCTCCTGCAAATTTAATTTCAATTATTATCATTCATTACAATCTACAATTATGCTTTATTAGCTTTTCTTACATTAATGCTTTTCTCTCTCGCTGTTTATAAAAAGTAGGACAGACACATAAAGACAACTCGTGGCCTTATGTCATGCTTAAACCATACCATAGAGTTCTCTACACACACAATGAGCATTACAATTTTCGTTGAATAATTTTTTCGTAAATGAAATAAGAAAAGTCACCTCCACAGAATACCGAAAACTAATTTGCTTAGTAAATGGAAGAAGATTATGGGACGTCGTTAAATAACCCACAATTCTTATATTGTATACTATTTAGATGTTCAGGAACGTATTAAACATGTGTTTAACAACTTGACAACGAGTCCCAATGAGCTAACAACTACGTTGAAACCTTTCCATTAAATTACGTCGACCTAATGTTCTGTAATAGCATTCACATCTAGGTAGCAGTGGTAGAGTAGCATAGCTATAGGCAAATGTTTTAGGCATCAACCTGAATAAATACCTACATGTGTTTGTGCTACGTAGTAGAGTAGAGTAGTGGAGCATAAATATATCTCTGCGTATAAATATCAATGTAAGTAGACAAGAGAAGGCATCGTCCAAAGATAAAATGAAATGAAAGGGGAAACGGGAATAATATGAAAAATAGGGCTGGCTGGAGGAGAGCGTCATCACGTAATCAGCTCTTGTTTCAGGGTATTATTATCATAATTGCACATACTTATGCTCTCGTATTCTATCAAGCTGCTCTTACTTATTTACTGCATTATTGCACTTGCTGGACTGCCTTGTGTTTGTAATAGGAGCATTTATTAAGACTTACTAGTCAGCCAGACACAAAAACAACCAGCCCACAGACCACGTCCTTTTAGTCTCTAAATCCTATCATACTATTCTATGCATAGTTTAAAGATTTCTTCCAAAAATCTCAAATTCCCTTATATTTGTTAGTAAAAGATGTGGTTCAGATGAAAGTGTGGAAAAGGTTGGCAAGAAATATGGTATATAATATAATGCATGGTGAAAATTCTATTTTGAGAAATGTCTCCCAAGTTTCTATGCAATCTGCTTAATAGATCTTTAAGGTATAGTTAAAAGCGTGTAACGGTACTATTGATTCCTGAGCATTAGCATTTATGATAAGTACCTTCTTCTTGTTCGCCGAGATAGAATTAGTGTGGTGGTGACTAAACTAAATTCCCATAATATATTATTGCGATAAGGATGTATAGTATGCGTCAGCGCTAATGTACCTAATGAAAGAAAGTCAGCAGAATTGAGTATTATCAACGTATCGGAATAGATTGTGTAATAAATAATGTAAGACTTATCATCTAGAGCATAGCTATAGGTTTATGGGAAGTATGTATTTATGTATTATAGAG
>JAAAYG020018377.1:0-19718 GCA_009936455.2 Tomocerus minor
ATGTAAATAGATTTCCGATACATATTTATTAGCATTTGTCCACAGTCTATGCGCTAAATTAAATTATAAGCTTTGTTTATTAATCAGTTCATCTCTTTATCTATCATAAAAATTGTAAGGGCAATGAAATAAGTTGATGTAGCTTCATTTTAAGGAAATAGATTGAAATAATTAATACTTGTCCTCTCGTATGTATGCTAACAACTAGCAAGACTTAATTAATTCTTTCTACCATACCAGGTCATATACTTGCTATGTAGCAAATCAGATACTTGTATTTTAAGATTTGTTTGGTGAGTAATGAATTTCCTTGCCGCTTACCCAATTCAGTTTGAGTGTGCATAGAGGGAAATTATCCTTTTAATTGTTTTCACTTTTATTTACTTTGAAAGAGTGAAAATTGCAGACATATGTAGTAGGAACATTAAAGTAGCGCAGTAAATGTTGCTATTTACAGAGGAGAAAGTAAAAGAGAGAGCGTTAATTAACTGGCATGCCGTCAGTATTGTAAGATTTGAGAATAGTTAAGGCATGATACAGACTAGGTAGCGATATCTGCGTTCGTGGCCAGAATTACTGTATACATGTATGTTTTTAATCGCCGTATGGGCACTGGCTATATGTAGCACATAATCGAAGCGCCCTATCTATCTTCTATATTTCATGCTGCTCTGTTATCTGTGTATATAGGATATGAGCGTTGCTATTATGTTCTTATTCTATACGGCAGATAGTATACAGAGTGTGCTATATAGAGTTTATGATACACAATAGGATGAGGACAAGAGTGCAGTGGGTGCCTTAAGGAGGTATATCATTTTATTGTATTGGCCCAGTCTGTATTCTCTTTTTAGTAGAATATTATGCATGGAACTACAGCTTCTTGTCTCTATGGCTTGGCTTCCTGCCAGACACTATTGTCATGTTGAATTCAATGCTCGCCTCCTCATAACTTTGATGGAAACTCTCATTTCTCTCTTTCTATTTGTTTCCGCCGAATATATGGCTGGGATGAGGAGACGGCTAATGTCAACCTTCTAACTTACTGCAAATTAAATAGTTAATCATTCAGATGAGTATCTTTTTAAACAAATTCCTGCTTCTCTTCCTATGCTCCACATGATACAGCCATTGAAATCAATTGAGTTGATGGTTTACGATCTTTGAATTTGAAACATACCTGACTATTGAGTAATTTTCAGTGAACATCCTTTCGAAATTATAATACGTCTGTCTGCATAGCTCTTCCAAACGCTAATAAAACACACATTGAATGGAAACCTGTACTCATTCTTACAGGACATAATAGCGTGAAACACTCTGTACATTACAACAAGTATCTGTATAAACAGGAAGGAAGTATATTGCTGCAAAACGGATGTGATGATGTGTTCCTTGCTATTTCTACGTGTCATTATTAACGTAACAAGTACCTCGAAAATATTTTATATCCTCTTCTTCTCTTTAAACGTCAGATTCTTATCTTACACTCAATTGGTTATTAATTAACAATCGTTTTCTCTTAAAACACTATTACTAACTTGTATCTTGCATATCCATATATCCCATTGTAAGTAAATTACCGCTAATGCAGTCAAAACATGAAAACTTTCGTACACGAATGCCTATAAGACATTTGCTTGCTACTGTAGAGATATTATTTGAATTTTTAAATCTTTTTTCGACAGACAAGAGTTATATAAATGTCTAAAAGGGTCTATACTTAGTTAAATTACAAAGTACACAATGGTGATTTGAATGTGAATGGTAGATTTAAAGGTTCTTACCTGGTTTTTGACGAGATTGGTGGAAATTTTGGCGATTTTTGAGTGCAGGGGAGTAAAAGAAGTAAATGAGCGGGAGCGGAAAAAGTCCAGTGTCAAGAGAGTGGAATATCTGTGGAAACTGGAGGCAATGCAATGCTGGGAATATTTCCGTGGCTGTTGTGCAGAGGAGAAAGTGATTTTAGGTTTGTGTAGAGCGGCTTTGATGTTGGTGTGTTCTGTTGGCTCTCCTTTTCCACTGTACGTACGAGTACATGAAGAGAAAGGCAGGGAAGGGTAAGGAAGAGAAAGAGGCCAGGGCGAAAGCAGATGTAGAGCAGGCGAGTCTCACTCAACTCAATCCGGACGAAGTCTCTCTGTGTCGAGGAGCAGACATCGATTGAATACTACGCAAGACTGGAAACGGGAAACATGAATTCGTGCAACCATTCCATTCTCCCATCCTTTCTATACGGAATGGAGTGGAGAAAGTAGTTTACTCCACTCTTCTTTACTACCATTCTCTTAGGCCACCAACTATAGCCACCCTCCCTTTCTTCCCTTCTTATCTCACTATTTTAAGCCCCTACATTTATAAGACTATAGCCAGACAGAGTCCAATATGAGGAGCAACCACATAGATTCAACATAGATTCACACATATAACTTTGCTTTCACTTTACTTTCTCTTCAATTCGGTGGAAACCATTCCATCTTTCGCTACTTTCTCTTTCCCGTATATTATTTCCATTCAAGTTAGAATGCACCAGTATATGTCCTTCTTCCTTCACCCGATCCTTTATATTGTCACTGTGCTAGCAAGCCCTCTATTATTTTACGAGATGCATGTGTGCAAAGTATTTCTATCTGTGTTTAACTGTATGAGAACTTCTACTTTACATATAATTCTTACATATGTAACTCGGTTATCTAAAATAAACTACATACCAAGAAGAAGTACATTCTAGTACTTTCACTATACATGCTCACGCTACTTTCGTTTACTTTTTTACTAACGTCTCACGCTCATAGTGAAAAAAGTGTCCCTATATGACATGTATATGCAGTTGTATCGTATCCTGTGTCCCTACTTACTCCAACTACTCTTTCTCTTCTTTGCACATTACTCTAGTGCTATAGATGACTCACTCACTATACTCCTTCTCTTTCTTTTCTGATATTTCCGGAAATACTTACTACCTACGTAAGAAGACACGTCTACCTAAACACACATATGAAGGTATGCCCCTCTGTCTATCTGTATTCATCCACTGATCTCCTTTCTCAAGGAAAACAGTCCTGTCTCTTCCAGAATAAACCACCCTGTCTGTCTCTGTACAAAACTCGGCAACTACTTGTCTTTTTGTCTCATTCCGTCGTTAGTTCTTCTGTAATGCGACACAATGGCTTCCTCCTTTAATTCTACACTAACATTTTAACATCTACGCATTTTACTACCCCTCCATGGACATACTTCTTTAGTCAACTCGTGTCACAATACCTTTTAATACATTGCAGCTAAATGGGTGTATAGATGAAGCTACTAATGATTACCTAATACAGGCTCTCCTCAGAAATTGTTAAATACACCAAATATTCTTAACAAATTATAATAAATATGATAATATTATTATTTGCTATCACTGTAAATGTAACAACAATGTTAAAACATTTGCATCAACACGCCAATACAAGATTGGAATCTGAAACAAAGAATTAACTAATTTCACATCTAGTCATCACATCACAGGCTTAATTTTGACAGGTAATGTGTACCCAAAACAATTTACCTTCAAATCATGGTATTACAAAATAGATTGAATATTTGAACGGTAAGAGAATCCATTAATTTCATATAGTTGTTAATTATTGCGTATTAGTATAAATGATTCATTTTGGCTTTGGTATTTGAAACAACCATCAACAACTTTACTTATGCCTACTACTCTGTCTATAACAATTATATAAAAGCCACAGGGTCTAATTATTCTCAGGATAAATATCTATTTGACAAAATCTACACGCAGGTTAATTCATAATCTCCAATAATTGCTAGTTCTGGGTTGGACAGTTTCGTCTATTTACCAATTTGATACTTTTAATATGATTATTAGACGGAAAAGGTTATTAACCGTGCATTGCAACAGCATATTATTTTTATACGCGGCAGTTATGCCATATTGTGATAATTCCTTTTGCAGCTACTTAATTTAATGTCTTCAAAACAACGTCTTCCCGTATGCGTAACGCGTGAGAAGTTCACGATGAAAATAATAATAATTAGTCAGTATGTTTTTGTTAGTTTTGATATAATATGGAATGGAAGACAGTTATCTGGCTCTTTTATCTTACCTCTTTTATCGAACTATATGAATGATAAATAAACTTCGAATCCATTAAAATAAAAGAGCATTAGAGCTTAGAAAGAACAGAATTTACACGTTAATAATCTCCTACATATCCTTAACAATTAAATGCATGTTGCTTAGTCTGCATGAAGTTTGCAAAATTAATTACCACTGCCTATACCAAATTAATTAAAAACGCAGTAATTAAGTTATCAAGCTAAGTTACCAAGTAAAACGCAATCGACAAAACGAAAATAGCTTTATTTATGCTATACACCCCATTGTAAAAATATTCTGTGAACTAATAAACATTACGCATTTACTGTCATTGTGTTCATTTTATATTGGTTACTGCTGCCGCACCGTTTCCGTTTTCATCCAGGCTTTTTGTTGCATTTTAATTAATAGTTGCATGCACATATCGCATAAAAATGCTTTCCTTATGGGATTATAAGACAAGATAATTAGCACATTAATGTCAGGGTTTTACATGTTATGTGGATAGGGAAGAATGGTCAATGGCTCTTTCTTTCATTATCGTTATCTCCTTCCTATAAAGGTTGGTAGGGCGGCTTGGTGTAGAGAAGGGAATGGAAGTAACGACAGAGAGAGACTATGTGTGCTAGAGTGCAGTATAGCACGAGAGAAAGCAGATGAAAGCAACTTTTTTCCGCAGTGTGTCACGCAGAGTCAGTTGAGCAGCAGGAACACTTCTTGGACCAGTCAGCCCTTGCACAACTTTATTCTCTTCAACAAATATTCTACATCAATAATTTTGTAAAAATCATAATAAATTCTAACTCAAATCTAAATGAAATTGCAAACGTAATAGTAGCAGTTTTATCCGTCCCAGAATTACAGATCAATTTACTTTGTCTGTAGATAGATGGCACAAAAATTCCTGTAATATCACTGGGAAGATCTATGAAGAGCACATTAGGGAAAACTGGACTTAATTTTGCGATGTATTCAAGCTCGTGTACATGTGGCTAGACATAATGATAAGAGCTGCCACATTGTAAAGGGGCTTAGTTTTCATAAATTGTGATAAGCTGCCAAAAGAAAGTCCCTTTGGCAAAATTCAAATGAAATGAGGAAATACGTAAATAGCATGAAGTCTTTGCCTTTTGGGGGAAGAACGTTTGTATTCTCACGGCACTTGCACTTTTACGATCCATTTCGACCATTTTATTACTTCCATAAACAAGATTTCTACAACCAAAGTCAGAGCATTGCTCATTTGTAGCTCCGCTATTCATTCACCGATGTTCCTTCTTTGCCAAATTATATGTTTACTCGACATCTATACATTACACTTTCCTTGATGAAAATTACAATACCTACCTACTCGTTTTTATGACGTAGAGGAAAGTTTACATTCACACGTTGAAGTCTAATTATTAAATTCAGATATTATAAATATTCATTATTTTATATATTACCTATTCCATTTTCAAACATAGATTTGCGTATATTTCATAGAACGAATCCTCCCACGCATTTGGTTGGATACTCATGTAATGAGCAATTAAAATTTGAAATCATTTGGTGTGACATTGTTCCATCTACTCAAATTGGAGAACATTTATTAATTGATCTTTAAATTGTTAGCTAGAGGCTGTTAAATCAAATTTCTAGTTGATTGAAGAAGATTTTTTATTTTAACAATATTATTAAGATATTTTAAACCAGTAAATACACACTTGATCACTGGAAGTAACATTTTCACCACTTTGTGAAGATTTTGTGAAATGTTTTTGAAACTTCTGATTGTGAGTTTTCTCTGAATAATTACTTTTTCCTCCTTGAAGCACCACATTGAACAGAAAAATCTCATAAATAGCTGAGCTCTACACGATACTATTACAAAGTATGATATAAAGATATAAGATATATCTGTAAGCTTAGATATCTACGTCACCGTGTAACTGAAAAGTCAATGCACGGAAGAAAAGATCAAGTTTCATCTCTGTGTAGGATGAAAAGTTCAAGAAGAATCACTTGATATCTATCCTTTTCTAAATACTACGGTGGTATTAAGCATCTGGCTTAACGTTAGAAAACTGAGATGAGGAAGGTAGATATCGAAATGGTTTTGTTATCGACTCGACTTCAGTTTACTGAAATGATGTGAACGACGAGTCCCCCTTCCTTTTCTTCCACCAGATTGTCTAGCTCCAATGGAAACTGACTACAGTTGAGTTGGCTTAAATAAAGTTCATTTCCGTCATCTCATTCTGTTCTACGTCGATTTCTATTACTTTCTCTCACTTTCTTTTATATCTTTTCTCTTACCTAAGCACCCTTAAGTATAAATGTAGCAAATGATTGTAAATGCACTCCCTCACAAACTCACAATGTGTGTAACCCTATCTGCTTGATAGCTAACGTAGCTGCGTGGTAGAGATGTTCTGTTCCTACTGTAGAACAAGCATCTTCGAGGACCCAAACGCCAACTTGCAATTTTCATTTCTAGGAAATCCATGCATTTTTGAAAGCATAAGATATTCAGATATTTTTGGGAGCATAAGATATTTCAAATAGTTTTTGGAGCATAAGATATTTTAAATATTTATGGGAGCATAAGCTATTTCAGATATTTTTGGGAGCATATGATATTTCAAATATTTTTGGGACTATAAGATATTTCAAATATGTTTTGGAGTAAAAGATATTTCAGATATTTTTGGGAGCATAAGATGTAGATGGCCAAATGAAGAGAAGGTTGCAATTTGCAATTGTGTAGTGGTAAAGACTTTTTTGTTTCACTGACTAATTACAATAAGCATGAGTTATGTTTATTTTAGTTAACATTCTCGACTGTGAACCTCATTTATATGCACATAACTTCAGAAAATATGATAAAAACTGAAACACCGCAGAACATTTAAATGCAGGTCTGGGATTTGGCTTGTTACTGGTCAGGACGACTTCGTAGAGAGATAGAACTAGCAGAACACATTACAAGCAACAAAGAATATCCTATTTAAGCCTCATTGCAGTACACACAATCTGCAAACAAAGTACATAGTAGCAAAACAAGACATATATAATGGTTACCGTTGAATAAAGAAAAATAACCATCGTGGTGGAATCGCTTTTGCACAAATAGGTAGCTAGGTAAATTCCTTCCAACTGGTAAGTACCTACATATGTGTTCGTACCTAGCCATCTAGATATAATTTCAGCATCTGCATTTGTAACTAGAAGAGAATAAAGCTCTAAAAACGCGTAGGGAGTAAAACTAAATTGAAGATATAGACAGTCACGCAAATGGCAGCTCGTAAACGACTGTACACATGGTACACAAGTTACTTTGCTCATAATGCCTTCTGTAGTAATATGTGGATACCTACAATGAAACGGACATTTTATACAAGAAGGCAATAATATTGAGTATAGACATGGGTGGTCATCTAACAGATTCACACCGTAGTCATTGATTTAGTCCCCCTTCAAATAACACCCCCAACAAAAGTGTTTTTACTTATTTTTTATTATTTTATTAGATTTAAAATATTCTGCTTATTCTTAGTCATTAGTCTTAAACTTCCCTACTTTCATATGTGCACGCACCGGAATAATTTCTGATTGAACAGTAGGTCTAAAGCATCTAAAGTGAAAATACGGTATGCATTGTTCTTTATCTCTTGTCTGAGACGGTTTTGTTATGTAATGGAGGTAAATATTTAGTGAGTGAGTATTTGATATAAAGGATGTGAAGCTGAAGTGAGTCTGTTTGTAATGTTGCTATTTATATGTAGGTTAGGATTATGTTTGAGTGAGTAGAGGAGAAGTAGCGGTGATGATTCCCATTTCATTGGGAGAGAGAAGGAAGGAGCAGTAGCCTTAATTCAGGAGAAGAAAACAAGGAGGAAAATGAGATGAGGTCTCAGGTGTGCTGGTCGGGGATTCCTCTCGGAATACAAGGATCGCATTCGATCTTCTCACTACATCTCTCCACAAAGCCTCCCGTCTCCTACTAATGCACTCGAACAAAATAAAAGAAGAGAGTGAGTGTTTTATACATAATAACTGCAAGAGCTTAGAGTTAGGAGCAGCCAGTGTCTAGTGAACATCTATTGTTGTTATAGTGCGGAGTGAGTGAAATGCATATCGTAGTGTCTGTGCCCTCGCTTTCTATTAGTGTGCATTTAAGTTGATGCTAGTAGACAAATGCTTTCTCCGCCTGCTCTTTTCAGCATTGTGGT
Organism: Tomocerus minor; assembly: GCA_009936455.2. Taxonomy (NCBI): domain Eukaryota; kingdom Metazoa; phylum Arthropoda; class Collembola; order Entomobryomorpha; family Tomoceridae; genus Tomocerus; species Tomocerus minor. Next base: position 8,323 of record JAAAYG020018377.1, read on the forward strand.
TAGCTTTAAGAAAACTAAGTTTCAACAATGGAATTGCACACATGGTGCCTGTGTGTAGGATCTAGGTAGGTGATGTAAGGATAGTGACTTGTATTTATTTGCAATAGTTATTTTAGATTTTCCTTTGTGTTTAGCTGTCTGTTGCTGTCGGATGATGTTAAGGGTGAAGGGAAAGTAATTTGGCTTTATGCGCCTTAGCAGTCATTTCTTAGTGCAACATAAGATAAGTAGGTCTGAGATGAGAAAGGGAGCAAGAGTTGAAAATTCCATGACATCGAGTACTTTCTCCAGTTTATTCTGCCGTTCTCCTTGTTTGTATAGTTGACTGTTCCGTTCTAATATCGTCTTGTCTAATGAAACTTCCAGCTCGGCTCTAGTTTCAAGTATACAGTGACACACTACTATTTCCTTTTTACTTTCCTTTCCCTCTTCTCCTGTTATTGACGGCAAGAGATCACTTCACTGCCATGGCACAGATCGACTTTCTCCTCTCTCTCAACCAACCAACTTAGCCTAGCTTCCTCTACTTTCTCTCTACACTAACTAACATAATATGTATGTTCCTATGAAATAATAACATCCAACTGTACTATCAAAGGAGACAAAGCACTTATCGTCTTGTGGTCCAATGTCTACGCCTCGGCTACCCTTTCAATTGCTTAAGACAGAACGAGAGCACCTCTCTCTCCACTTTCCTCTTATCTTCAGATACACACAACTCCAATACAAATACAGATATCCACCTCCTCCAACAATCCATGTAACTTAAGTACCTGTAAGTAAATAACAGACATCACAAACTAAAACTTATATGGATATGTTTCTCTCCATTACATTTACTCCACTTTACTCTCTCCACAAAGACTTGCTCTATTTATAGGGAAAGGGACTTTGGCATTTCTGTATCGCATTTCATTCCACCAAAACTTCTTTCCCAGCTTCCTTTCCTTCCGTTTTAGACTTGTTTCCAACAAAGTATACAGATTCTGACAGACACTTTCGTCTCTTAATAGCTTTTTATCTGTTTTGTTTGAAAGCTTCTTCTTATCTTATCGCTTATGACAGCTACTCCAACAAACTCATACCTACAATATCTGAACGTTGATATCAATTTCTACCCACCCGCCCCGTATATCTCTCATTTATGCATTATTATGTAGCGGTACGCGGAATTATAAGAATTCCTTGAAGTTCTGTCTGTTTATGTATTTAGGTATTTATCTATCTATCTACGTATGTATATATCTATCTGAGCTCATTTTTTCATATTTGCAGTTAACTTTTTTGAATTCTATTTTCAGTATTGAGTTATGTGTCCTCTCAATAACAAAATCCAGAAAGATGGACGAAATCACTGCACCCTCTCCACCCCTACCACCCCTTTTATATGTAAATAAATTACCGCTACATTGCTACTCTATTTACAACAGTTTATTATTACTATTATCTCCAACTACTAAACGCTACACAACACAAAACACACTATCAGAGCCAGACATAAGCAAATTGCCAAATAAACGTCATGAGGAAAGAAAATTATTTTAGTGACTGCCATTTATATTAAACTTGAAACTAAGATTATAACATTATTCCAATATAAAAATTTCGTCTCTGATGTTGAAATAAAGTACTTTCTTATTCGTTTAATATTATAGAGAAATGAATTAGCTTTCGCTACTTAATGAAAAGAACATCCGGATACAAATATTATGGAGCAGTACCTCAGTTTTTGGGTAGACACTTTCCCAAATTGATAAATGCAGCAAAGATTTGACCTCTATAAATGTTAGATATATATGCATACTTATCTTGTGGTCAATTCTCTCTTGCTAGATGCTATAGCCATGTATAATGTGAATGTCAACACAAATATGACTTAAGGATGTTTACTTGATTTGAAGAGCAAATGCAATTCAGATAATAGATGGATAGTATACACAAACATTATTGGTTTACTGAAGATCATGCAACCAAAACTTTTGTTTTTGCAGCAAAATAATAGATATTTAGTCTTCATAGTAGTCCGCATACATTAGCACAAAGAAACCTTGTGAATTTTTGTCATAATAGTATAACGAATAAATGGAAATGTGTTGACAGTCTGTTCTACTGTTACCTAACAATCTACTTGTAAGTAGAGGAGTTCAGTTATCAGGATTTCCCCGATTACTTTACTAAAAATCGTTTGAAGTTTATTATTTAGTACTTATTCAATTGTGCAATGAATATTAGCGATGATAGTTGGAACAAGAGAAGTAAAAGAGGGTAGGTATATAATGAAAGTATAATTTCATGTTATTTGAGTTAAAGGTAAGTTGTGTGTTTTAGGGACGAAGGATGGAGAGTACTATAGTACTTAATTAAAATGAAGTAAAGCGGATCAGGTAGGAGTATATGAGAAATAAGAAATGTGTGTGTTTTATAGGGAGTCATAGGAAAGTCATTGTGATGCAATGTGATCTGATGTGAAGTAAAGTGAGAGAAGGAGAGAAAGGTAGGGGACTGTAGAGGGATAGATTGTTGAGTGGCAAAAGAAAGTGAGTCGACGATGGGATGTAAGAGGTGGAGTAGTCTTCAGCTTCACAAGGATTTTAATTAAGAGAATAGATGTAATGGACGGTGGAGTAGAGTTGCTGACTACTTTCCCTGCTTTCTCCCATCCCCACGTTCTGCGCTAAGATTCCTTCCTTTTTTGCAGTTCTGTTGCTCCCACTGCATTTCTACTCTCTATCCAGCCCAATCTTCTTATTTGTTTCCTTAACTTTTGGCTAGAAAGGCAGAAAGCAGTAGGTAGACGGATATAACCTTATAACTGGATTGCACTGAGCTAATAGTACCTATGTAAACATGATATGGGGAAAGTGTTTGTATACGACTATCATAGAGCTCTTGTTGTATTTATATTGTTGGACGTTACGCAAGACACGTACAAATAGCGTTGGCGTATAGATATAGGGAAAGAGGAGCTAACGTGTTTATGCTTAGGATATTTATTTAAGAAAGAATGATATAAGGAAAGAAGGTAAGGCTAGGAGATTTCTAGCACGTTCACATATTATATAGCCAATAGGGAAGAGAGAGGGAGAGAGCACTGCAAGTAATGTATAATCGGCGCTAGTCAACTGAAATACAAGTGAGCTAACCATTCTTTTTACTTAGCCAGGCATATGTATTTATCTTTAGTGCTTATTTCCCCTTTAGCACAAGGCCGGAGCATTGGGACTGGGAGAGTGAAAGCGGGGAGGCAGCAGATAAGCTAGGAAACGAGAAAACGAATGCTTTTTTACGAAATGTCGAATCTCAAAGACACTCTTTGTTTTAGCATTTATTTCTTAGGCCGCACCATTCCTATTGTACGCAATTCTGGATAGATGGACTCAAGCAGATGAGAAGGGCAGGCAGAACAGACGAGATCCTAAAAAGTGACGTGGACGAGGATATAACATTTTCGTGCCATTAGATTGTCCGTGATAACAAAAACGAAAGAGTGGCTCTTCTCATGGCTACCTACTCTCTTTACTTACTTACTGTTACATTTATTTATAACTCCTACACTCAGCCTCGCTACTCACATATCCAGTTCAGCAAAACTAGCCCCACTGCACGTGCTGAATCTAGCATTACAACCAACTACATACTTCTATATATTTAGAACACAAAGATTTTCTCTGCAACTACTTTCTCTTTTCTTTATAGTACTTTCCCTTCCTCTAACCGTTACTACGAATGTCTAATAATAATGTGTGGAGTGAAGGGTGTTGGATGGAAACGGATGCTTAGCAATGCATTCGATTCCTTTATAAATCTCTAATGGCTGCTCCCCTTTCACACAGATAGCTATGCCCAGTAATAGAAATGCAATGGATGACCATCCCTATTGGGATTCCCTTTTCCTTTGGGCTATTTCTGATAAATAATGCCTCAGCAGAGAAGGATACGATGTGGTGGCCACGGTTCAGCCTCAAATTATCTTTAGATGACAACATGATGACTCAGTTACATGAAACTTTTAGCTTTCTCACATTTCATTTTTACGCAGCAATAATGTTTTTTGTGTTCTGCTGATATTTTTTATGGCTTTTTATCATTTTGGAATTGTAATAGCCTGCAGTAACCTCTTTTTACATTCTATAACACACAATATTATTGACGCCAGTTTAATTGTACATTCATTTATTTTGCAAAGAAAATATTGAGGAATATTAACTAGAGAGATAAATTATGCTCTGTATTGTAATTGGGAATTTTTCGGGGTTTTTTGCTATCCCTCGAAGGAAATTGAATGCAAAGTAATTTGCCAAATAGCAGGAAAAGTGAAGATGCCGCTATGCGGGAAACGCTGTTATTTATTAAAAAAGGGAAATCTGAAATCAGTCCATTTCAACTGCGGAATGAGATGTTCATTAAAAGAATAATCCTTTCTCATTTTCTGAAGCAGCAGGTAGGTAAGACCTCCCGTCGCCCCTGTACAAAGAAAAGACATCCAGTGTGCCACCTCCTGTCATCAGTAATGCCTTCCATCCACTCTTCCAAGTCGGCACTTTTTCTACCTCCACCACTCCGTTTACGCTCTTTTACCATAGCACACATACTCCTTCTTATCTCCTTTCTTTACCCTTTCTTTGATGTGTGAGTGGAGATAACTTATTGCTCCAGTAAACATTCCCCTAATTCTTACTTCTACAAATGGTAATTTATATTCTGTACCTCCTCACCTCCTCTATTCAAAATAAAAAAAGTTGTGTACAAAAAAAACTAAGTATTTACAGTTCCGAATGATTATTTATATTATATAATGTAGCAAATTAATGTACAGACCCTTTAACTTCGCATGAATAGCATAGACAGCAGAATTTAGATGATGGCATTGTAACAGGATGAAAGCTTTGTTGTCTCGGCATGATGTGTTCTCTGTAATCTTCGGCAATTTTAATGATATCGATTTTCATTTTCTATTTTAAATTAACTTTGAATCAAGCCCATTAAATTGCTCCATTTGCTTTTGCCATCTCTTTACACTCGACTTTGCAATATTTGGCGTTCCGTCACTAACTAACGCATACTTATGGGTCATGGGAGTTGAAGGGAAAGTTCATAATAATATATAATATATATATACACTGTTGACTGCACAACTAAATATTATTATGAAGTGTAATTTATTTGTATTATAGTTTAACCTGGTTTTACATATAGGAGTATAAAAGGCAGCTAAATAAATTCTGTTGAGAAGGAGCTCTACTACATGGCCGTATTGAGAGGATGGCATACCGGGTAAATGCCCCCCCCCCAAAATACGAGAAAAAGAAGAAATTTTTGGAAAAATACGCAAAATTTTCCTCTCTTCTAGCGACATGTGATATATTTCATCAATTTTTGGGCTAAAACCGTAAAATTTTTCATTTGAGGGTTTAAAAATATTGTAAAATAATGTCTTTGGCTTTGTCCCCCCCGAAACTGAGTTCTAAATACGGCCATTCCCTACTGTATATCACTTTCACATGGGTGTATAAATGAAAGAGTGTTGTTTTAAGACATTGCATATAGTGTTCAGTTTTAGGAGCTTCATGTAAAGCAAGTATGTGCTCTGTCAAATTCCAGACGACTTTTCCTTTGAACTCATGAAGAATCCTTTGAATTTGCACTATTCATTTATACGCTCCATGCTCTCATAATATTATCAGTCAATGCTGTGCTGGTTATATACATGAGTAACAGAGACCACTTTTATACTAGTTTTTTCTTTGATAAGAAGCCCTGCTAGGACTGTATCGTTACAATAAGTAAAACCTTTATTCCAAAGCATACGAAAGATTTTTTTCTCTATACTTATACAACTATATTATCATCTGTTTTCGAAAAATACGACTACAACAAGAATTGCGGACACTGTTTCTTCTTGGACACTGTTTCTCCTACACCCTTTCTCTTGCCGTGTTGCCTCAGGCGCATACAGGGCACTGAAGTTCAAGGTATAGAATGTGTCCATTCCTATTATGCTTGACAAAAGTACTACCTAAGCACATGTCCATAATTCATATATTTGAATATTTATTGATTTAGACAGAAATCTTTCTTTTCATATCTATATATAATGAATAGAACGTAATATGCATCTTTAACGAATAATAGACACCTTTATATAAAATCATACAGAATATGAGGGTTGCTTACCTTTACATGCAGCTAATTATGCACATGTGTATTGTCAAGCATAATAGGAATAGACACATTATATACCTTGAACTTCATTGCCCTACATGGGCCTGTGGCAACATGGTAAGAGAAATGGTGTCTCAAAAGAAACAGTGTCCAAGGAGAAACGGTGTCCGGATTCCCTACCACAACTGCTTGCATTCTGTATTTCTATTGCGCACACGATTATTGGAAAATATTGAGTTTGCACAAGTGAAATTACCAAAAATCTAATGTTTTGGAGTAATTACAAGATTCCATCTATAATGATCAGGCTATGAAACTTGTTTAGACACATAAAAATAATTGATAACGTCCTTGTTCCGTGTAGCAGTACTAACATTTAAAATAATTTTTCTAAGCCAGCAGTGTTACAAAAACTAGGAAAATCGATTTGTAATCAATTTAATATGACAGGGGTATAAATGCAAGTTATTGTAAACATTTTGTTGAAACGAAAGTATCAAAATGTATTACTGCATGCATTTAGTGCAAAGTGGCCGTAGGAGGTGGTTGTTGAATTTCTGACTTGGATTTCTGCACTTCACTTTTCGATTTTCGGAGAAACGTGCAAAAAATAGTGCCTTCAACAAAATACTAAACTGCAAATGGCAAATGGAGCTCACCTATTCAGTTTTACACTACATACTGAATGTATGTAACGAATACCAATGTATCAGTTTACAGCGTTAGCCATTCTTATTTTAACGCTACAGTTTAACTTCTCGATGATAGATCGTTAGAAAAATGTGAAAGCTGGAGTCTTGAGTTGCATTGTAGCCTTTTTCAGAAGATAGTGAAATGTAATGATGAAACGTATGTGAGAATAAATTCTTGCGTTCTTCGTCGCATCTGCAAGACCACATAAGGGAATTGAAACTCCCTTTATGTAATCTGATGAGGAGCCTCTTGCTTCTTTTCATTTTAGACCTACTTTTCGTTACTTCGCTTACATTAAATTCTCTATTTTCCTGCTAGGCAAACAACTGCAGTACTCACGATCTCACTCGTATCATTAGATCATTACAAACATCCATGTTCTTTCATGCAATTTATGAATAAGGCTTACATTTCTGTCGTTCTGTGCTACCCAGACAGTTTAGCTGTTGCTTTCAAACAAATGCCTAAAAAGTAAATCCCTCCCCCCCCCTTAATTTGCAATTTTCATTTAGATACTTGGATAATTTTAAAATATTAATTGAAAATTAATTTCCAATTCGTACTAAAAACTGTAGATCCGTACCTACACACTATTGACCGAGGTATTATTATTAAACTAAGCAATTAATAATTAGTTAGTTAGTCAAAAAGCCATTTTTGTAACATAACTTCAAGCTTTGCTTTGTGGCCCCCAGCTCAAGGCGCACTCGAGTTTTTCTATACTTTTTTTTTAAATATTTTTTGCAACTCTCTAAGTTTTTCAAAAGTGTCGGAATCAGGATTTTGAGATTTAGTACCTGGAAAACCTGCGACGACAGTAGCGGGAAGTAAAATGGAACGTGCATGGACAATGGCTATACGCTGTTCAACTCCACTCTCATTTAGTGTTTGTTGTGAAGGGTGAAGTAGGCTTACGTTATTTGTACTCACACCAATATTTTTAAACTTTATCGCACAATATAATCTACCGTCTCAAACCGCACACCACTCCTTAATGCATCTTCCCTAGTTCATTACTAAACATTATAATATATAGTCCATTCCTGAATTATTGATTGATTTGGATGGTTGCTGACAAACGGATTTGGAGAATGCGACTGGAATACTATAAATATGCTACTAAAGCGGATTATTAAGTCTGCACGTCTTGTTTGTAACATAGTTTATTTTTAGAATCTATTTGTAAACTTTGTTTATTGTTTGTAAACGTGTGTTTGAGATCACCATTTGTTGTGTAACTTTCTAAGGGACTAATCGAATTTTGTCTGGAGAAGGACACGTATTTTCTTTGACCACGACTTGTAGAAAGTTTTAGTTTAATTTTGTCTCGTTGATTGTAAGAATCAAACTTTTTCTTGGTTCATTTTGTATAATAAAGTTTTCTGTTTACCTCCCAAGAAAACAAATTAGGAGCATTAGAAAGTTAGTTATAGTCGTGACATGTTTGCTATTCCTCTGCTACTCTGTTAACTCACGAAGAAAGCTAACGTGAGTCAGTTTAAAGCATACTTACAATAACAACAACTGTTTTAGTGCTTATAAATTTTTCAAAAATGCAGTAATCGTATTAACAGGAGAAAAGGGCTTCTTTCCACAGTACACAGATATATATAGTTAGTGTGTACTCCTAATGACTTTCAAGAAGGTTATGTTATTAACGTGTATAGAAAGTGTGCACAAGTACATAGAATCATTAAAATGGTGTCCTGTTGTGAGATAAAACTTAACTGGTATTGTTAAATGAGCAATAATTATGCATTTATGCTCCTCTTCGTTAAATGTGCAGCATGAAAGTAGAAATTAAGTGTGATGGTAGCTCAAGGTGGACTTTGGTTCATTACAAGGCTTATGTTACATGGATATGGAATGAATATATGTAATAAAGAAAGTTTATAGGGGGAAATGTGCTGTGTAGGGTAGTTATTAGTATAAGAGGATAAAATGTGTAGGACAAGGGCGATGACAGTTTCCGTAGTGCTCCTATTTCAAAAATCCACACTCGCCACTTGTATGTAAGAGTAAACTTATTTCATTAGAGAATAAGCTTGGGAACTTATATTTCACTCAGTCATTGAAGCAATTAGGTGAAAAGTTAGAGAGTTTAGTGCCGTGTCTTGCCTGGTTGTCTTTTCAACTAAAATATTGCATCTCATGTTTCCTAACTGTTACAATTAAACTGAGTTGTTAACCATTAGAATGACTTTAGTTTGTGAATACAGACTGCGCCTCTCCAACTCTTACGACTCGACTGCATTGCATTATGCTTCATTTCATTTCGTTCCGTTTCTCTTGTTATTTGCGTGGCTGGCTGTTGGAGTGGAGTGAAAGTCGAAGGGAAAGTGTAGTAGTGTAGTGTTCCATGTTCCTGTCTGTCTCATGTAATTTAATATAAGCAGAGGGTCATTAAAATACACACGTAGTAATAGATACGTCTCCTTGTATGTTAGTGTTAGTGCCGTGCTAAGCACCGAGCTCAGTGTAATAGTTCTCGTCTCCTCGGCTTGAAAATGACAACATTTATGTCTATTATGCATCTCCTTCAAGAATATTAAAAGAAATGTCATAGTCATGTAGAAATGTCTTAAGAGCAGGACTATTCCTTAGCTACAGATATTCTCCATGCATATTTAGCAAAGGGAATTCAACTCTACGTATTTTCTTCCTCTCAGTGAGTGACATTACAAGAAGGAGACAGCAACTCCTTATTTCCATTAGTACACATTACCACAGTCCACTTTTTGGAGAAAAATGTAGGATGCTGCACATCACATTCAATCTTTAGAAATCAACTTTGAAATAGTATTAAATATATTACAAGTTCCCCACTTAGCAAGGCTTTCAAGGGAAATAGGAGAACGGAAGAGAGAGAGAGAAAGTGATTCGGATTTTTGCCTGTACACTTAATGCATTCAGTCTGACGACTTGATTTGACTTAACTCAAACTGTGACAGACTTTTCTACGATTTCCTTAATGGAGAATAATTGAGAGGAGAGTCAGACGAAGGAAAGTACGGGAGAGTGAAAGGAGGAAAGTACATAAATTTTTTGTGTCTCTTCTGTCCTGGATTTTATTCCGGAATCCCAAGTAGGAAGTGCATTAAAATTTGAAGTTTCGACGGGAGAAGGCGAGAGTTAAACATGCGAATACATTTAATTTAAGCGCATATTATCAGTAGTGTAGTGATTCAAGTCCTTCTTCAGCGCATTGAAGGGGAGAAAGAGTGCTGGATGAAACTGGAGACGGAGAAAGGCGAAAACTCTCAAGAGACTTTCATACAACGCTCTCCTATTCAATCCACTTCACCTCTATGAATAGCCTTCACTTTTTTCCTGTTTCATTCCCAGACACGAAATTCGTCTTTCCCAATGAGATATTCTCAATCTTCAGCCTTTCTCTATTACTTAACTGTACAAATAGTGTCTTAGGTACATAAAGTGAACCTATAACTTGAATAGAGCAGCTAATCCTCTGTATCTGCAATAGCAGATTCCTCTTTAAGACTACCTACCCACCTTCTCTATATATGCACATACATTCTTTACATAGGTAGCACTATGCTCAGTGTTAACTGGAGGAGTTTTCGCCTTATTGTGCACATTGACTCAAATGCCTAACACATTCTTTGTCCATCACCTTCCAATTCAACTCCAATGGCAGTTACTACAAGAGTAACTAGAAGAGACTCCTATCTTTCAATCCATTGCCCTTTTTGTTCCACTTTAATAGCCGTCACTTTGATTCCAAAGAGACTGCCTTATTGTTTCATCTTTCTAACTACCCACTGCACACAGATATAAAATTAACACAAACCTAAGTCTACCCTAATGCACGCTTCCAAGAACTTCCTCCGCCTTCCAGCTCTTTTACTTTCTCCCACACTTTCTCCTCACAGAAACTTCCACTAACGAGTAATCTCAACCGCACAGATATTACTTACCTCCTTGTTAAATGGAATATCCTAACTACTAACGATTTCCACATCTTTCTGACTTTATTACAATCGGATACTACTGCCACTGGTTGTAAAAGAAATCATATTTATTATTACATATACTTGCATTAGCGGCAATCTTATAGATAATAAACTTTGTAATAAACTGACTGCTATACAAAAGTAGGTGTCGTTAATGAGTGGTTGACTACTGACTGATTAAGTGATTACTACTGGTTGACTACTGGCGACTGTGACGAATGTGACTACTGATGGTGATGACTGTAACGAATGTGACTACTGATGGTGATGACTGTGACGAATGTGACTACAAAGAACTGACAGTCTGTTTTGGCGTGGTCAATTATAGCACCCAACTACACATGTGCCAAGTTTAAACGAATTCTCTCAATTATTAGCCGAGTTAGATAATTTTACTATACAGAGTCAACCGATTATAAGCTTGCTGTAGCTTTTGTTAGCACTGGTGGAAAAATCTTTAAAATTGGTCAACGATACTAGAGAGAGATGGAAGCCAGGTCGCGAGAGCCGAGCGGCTAAGGTCTTCAGTCCTTAGGCTGAATGGTGTCTCAACCTGTATAGGTTCGA